>LPNX011017117.1:251993-292151 GCA_001517045.1 Pseudotsuga menziesii
TCAAGTATAGTATGTGTCAGATACAACAAACATCCAATCAATTGCCTATACAGTGTATTGTTTACCATAGGTGAAGAATCAGCGTCTTCCAGCTTCACTCCTGAAAGGAAAGGAGTTTTGCTTGCTTTGCAATCCTGCATTCTGAATTTGTTCAGCAAG
Organism: Pseudotsuga menziesii; assembly: GCA_001517045.1. Lineage (NCBI taxonomy): Eukaryota > Viridiplantae > Streptophyta > Pinopsida > Pinales > Pinaceae > Pseudotsuga > Pseudotsuga menziesii. Next base: position 252,153 of record LPNX011017117.1, read on the forward strand.
TCCAAGGCATATTTGGACTGGTGTACCTTGATTGTAGCTTTGGTTTGAGCAATCTCAAGCCCCAAAAATTGACTTAAGAGCCCCAAATATGTCATGGAGAAGGCTTGGTTCATAGCTCCTTTTAAGGAAGCAATCTCAGCTTTTGAGCTTCCTGTAATGAGGAGGTCATCAACGTATAACACAATGATTATTAATGAACCATTAACTAACTTCAAATAGACATTTGGATCTGATTTGCACCGAACAAAATTCAGTGATAGCAAGAAGCTATCGATCTTGGCATACCAAGCCCTGGGGGCTTTCTTTAGCCCATACAATGACTTTCTCAACCTGCACACAAGAGAAGGGTTAGTAGCAAAACCTTGAGGCTGCTGCATATATATCTCTTCAGTGAGATCTCCATTCAGGAAGGCACATTTTACATCCATGTGATGTACCTTCCATTGCCTTGAGGCTGCAATGGCTAAGGCTAGCCTGATGGAATCCATCTTTTCCACTGGGGAAAAGGTCTCATTGTAATCTATGCCATGAACCTGTGAGTAGCCCTTGGCTACCAATCTGGCCTTGTACTTCAGTGGTGAACCATCGGAAGCAAATTTGGTCTTATAGACCCACTTACACTAGACTAACTTTCTCCCTGGGGGAAGATCCACTAGCTCCCATGTGTTGCTCTTCTGGAGTGAGCTGAACTCCTCCTTCATGGCTGTTTGCCATCTTGGATCTCCTGCTGCTTCTTCATATGTTTGAGGATCAGATTCCACCATCAAATATCATTTTTTAGCAAACATAGGATCCTTCATGCACAGACCACTCTCAAACTGAGATCTAGTCCTCCTTGGGCCATTGGGATCCCCAGCTAGCTCACCTGTTGCATGTAGTGTCTTGGCTGCCCATTTTGGCCTTGTAGGGATGTTAGGGTCTGCAATAAACTCATCTCCATCAGAAAAAATAGAATCGGCATGTTCAACAAACTCTTTACTTACTTCTTGAGGTTCAGGTGGAGAAGAGGCTTCTCCAATTCCACTGCTGCAAGGGGTTCTTCTTCAAACTGAACACACCTTTTAATGAAGGCTTTGTTTGTGCTCAAATTTATCAGTTTGTACCCTTTTGAATCTTCAAAGTATCCAACAAAAAGACACTCTTGGCTTTGGGGCTGCAAAGCCTTCCTCTTCTCTGTTGGAATTCTAGCCCAAGCCTTTGAGCCAAAAATCCTGAAATGGGTCACATCTAGCTTGTGCCCACTCCATGCTTCGAAGGGAGTCATGCCATCAAGCTATTTATGAGGCACCCTATTCTGAATATAGGCTGCATAGTTGATAGCTTCGGCCCAGTACTTTGGTGGCAAAGTTTTGGCCTCCATCATGTATGTTGCCATCTCCTTTAGTGATTTGTTCTTCCTCTCAGCAACACCATTTTGCTGTGGTGTGTAAGGGATAGAATGCTACATCTGAATACCTGCATCTGCAAAATAATTAATAAACTCAGACTTGACATACTCACCACCATTGTCATATCTGAGGGCCTTGAGTTTCCTTCCAGACTGGTTCTCAACCAAAGCCTTAAAGACTTTGAATAGGCCAAAAACTTCAGACTTGTGTTTCAGGAAGTGAACCCAGGAATACCTGGAAAAGTCATCAATGAAAGTCAATGCATATTTGGCCTGACTCATGGACATATGAGGGAATGGGCCAGCAACATCACTGTGGATTAGATTGAGGAGTGCAGAGGTTCTCTCATGACGAGCTCTCTCAAATTTGTGCTCTGGGTGTTTTCCTAGGATACGACCTTGGCATACTCCTTTGGAAAATTTTATCTTGGGAAACCCTATGACCATCTCTTTTTCACTAAGATCAGAAAGATACTTGTAATTTAGGTGGCCAAATATTTCATGCCAAAGCTTGCTGGCTTCATTAGCATGAATCAGAAGAGTAGAGGGGTTTGAGTAGGGTAGGAAGTGTGAGAACATGTATACCTTTTGAGCATGATTTGCAACTCCTTTTTCAATGACTCTACCACTTGAAATCTCTGTGATCTCAACTTCATCAGGGGAGAATATGACTTTCTTAGGAGACCCAGTGTGATTCATCTGTTACACTGATAGGAGGTTGGAGGCAAGACCAGGCACATACAGCACATTGCTGAACTGACCATGATCAAGATCTATCCTTCCTTTGCCTAAAATTTCAGTGAGAGAGTCATCTCCTAGTACTATTGATGGTCCTTTCAACTTGTCAAGTGAGGAGAAGGCCTCCTTGGTCGAAACCATGTGTCTTGAAGCTCCAGAATCAATGATAAAACTGGGTGATCTTGATGTGCCAGCAACCAATGCATGAACTCTCTCTCTGTCATCTGAACTTGATCCTCCTTCTCTCTTCTTTGAGCTTTCTGGAAGGGAGATGCCATTCTTCTCCAGGAGTTGGGTTAGCATGTCTATTTGCTTCTTCATACAAGAGCTTTTAGTGTGATTTCCCTTATTGCAGTATGCGCACTTGCTCATTTCACCTTTGTTTTTCTTCTTCTGGTAGTTCTTCTTGGAACCTTGTGGCTCCTTCGGAGACTGTTTCTTGTCTCTCTTTTGCTCAGATGGCTTTTTAGCTTTCTTTTTTCTTTTTGAATCCACCTTTGAATCTCCAGCAATCAAAGCTTGATCTTTGGATGGTTTGATAGTGCCCATCATCACCAGCTTGTCCTGTTCTTGTTTGAGAGATTCCATGAAATTTGCAAGGCTAGGCATCTTCCAGGTTCGAGCTGTCAGTTTTGTGGCATAGAAGGTCGAAACAAACACTGAATAGTCAGGGCATAGCTTTGAGAGATAGCCAGGACGAGCTGATCATCTTTCTTTTCGATCCCACACTGTTTCAGCTGCAAAACTAGTGCTTTGAACTTGGAGAAATATAGCTGCAGGGATTCAAAGCTATTTGGACTCAGAGAAATCAGGTCATTTTCGATTTGATGTCCCCTCATCTCATCTGTCTTTCCAAAAAGATCAGCAAGATTCTCCCATACTTCATTCGATGATGTCAATCCATCAAGATGGAAAAGGAGGTCTCTGGAAATACTCAGACACAGGAGACCATAGGCCTCATCCCTCCTATTGTGCCATTTTATCTTCTTTGCAGCTGCATTGGGCTCTGCTTCTGTTGCCATAGTCACCCTATAGAGGCCTTTTTCTCTCAAAAGTATCTCCATCTCTACTTTCCATTCAAATAAATTGAAGGGAGTCAAGATAGTTTTCTGTGATTGATCCATAGCTTAGAAAATCTATCCCAGCTGTCAGTAGAAGGCTCCCAGTCACTGATGTCGAACCTGCAAAACAATTTTGAAGGAGAGAAATCGATCTACAATGGCTCTGATACCATGTGGAAATTGAACCCCGTGATAGATTAATTTTACTCACAACAATTAACAATTGATCATGCAAAATCACTCACAAAAGAGACTAAAATTGGAGCTAAACACTAAACTGTATTGACTCAGTGTACAATAGCCAAACCTGTAACATAATAGGTTTCTAAATAAATAACATACATCAGGGATTAGAATGCATGAGGAGCAATTCGAATCTAGCATAAATCAGGCTTACTAAAAATAAGCAAATCCCCCATAGGTGTAAAAGGCTGATCCCAAATCTGTCATGGAGCTCACGAATTGGCAAAATGGCTTATGAAAGCTAAAGAGTGGTGGAATGGCAGCTCATACATGCTTTTGCAAGGAGAAAAGAGTGGAGGGTGAAGAGGACAAAAAACTAGTTCACCTCACCTAGTCTAGCTTTTCCATTTGCCTTAAAACATTGAAAAAGCAGGGAATAAAGCAGAAAAAGCAGAAGGGCGCCTAGGAGGCCAGGACTAAAGCAAATTTGATTCCTTGGGCTTTTCCATGCACTACATGAGTCAAATAAGGAAAGTTTGACCACTATGGATAGGTAAAAGACAACTTGCACAAGGTGGGACACATGAACTAGGCTAATAAGACAGAAATAATTAAATTAATGTCTAAGTGGGTAAACTATGGGTTGATTATTCTAACAGGGGGCAAGTCTTGAGTCAAGGCTGTAACCTTGTTCTTGACTCCTCCATTTAGGCTCAACTCCTAACGAAGCCAAGGGGGGTAGACCCTATTAAGTTACTAAGGATGATTTCTTAGTGTGATGATGTTAAACTGAATCAGTTACTTAGGAGTTTGAATATTTTAACTATAGACAATTAAAGATGACGAGATATGAAAATAAACACACGAAAGCACAAAGCTGATACACAATATATATATGAAGCAAAAATGACCAGTGCCTTAAAATGGAGTCAAATCAATAAGATCAATGTGATTGCATGTGTTTGGAGTGAATGTTTTGTGATTGCATCTTGGTATGTTTTAAGTTCAAATTATGAGTTGATTAAATTAGGCAAACGGGGGACTCCAGATATACCCGAGAGTACTTGGAGTATGTCCAAAACTAAACCTTTACCGCTACCCGCAAGGAATATGTGGGCTGAAATGGAGTCTCTGGGGCTATTTTTCGTAACGCACCCGTTAGGGTGTGATAGAGATCGGCACCCTGAGGTCACTTTTCAGAAGTTCCCACTTCCTTTGGGTCTTTTGCCACCATAGAGGTTTGATCTAGGTGTTGGATTTTCACCTGATGGTTTGTCAGTTGGGGAGAGTGAGTCCTAATTATACTAGTCACCCAATTTATTTTGATACAGCTTGATTGATCGAATGAACCGCAGCCAAGTGCAGAGCATACACACTAGATTCTTGTAAATTTTAATAAGTTTTAAACCGGATGTTCTTGTTTAAAAGAAAAGCCTCCAAGAACCTCTTTTGATCCAAGTGGATCTCAATCGGGGAATCGAGGAGGGGTTAATTTTCAAGTTGCCGATAAAAAAATGATAGAAAAAAAAGCAAACAGATACACAGTTTTAGTTTCTTAATTAATCCTACCACGAATCTCTTTCCCCTTTCGGGTCAATCGGGAAATCGTGGGGTAAGTATTACGATTACTTTGAAATGTAAGATACAGAGTATGGAATTAATAACAAAATCAAGTATACTACCCTATAAATTAGATCAATGCTAGTAAAAAATAAATAAACAGACATCGACGAAAAAAGCACCGACGCAAATCCCCCAAGGGGGGATGGGGAATGGGCTCGAAAGAGCCTATTCAAAGAATAATTTTATTACAGTGGTTACAATATAAGAGAACTGATAAATAAGAACTTTCATGGTCGTTATACAGGTTGAAACCAATTTTTTACAATTTTGCAAAAAAGAATTAAGACTTTTTAGTGAAAAGGGAGACCCCTGGGGGGATTTGAATGCTCCTGAGACCACTTCGGACAGCAGCTTCCTTTTATTTCTGTCAGAACTGCTAAAGGACAGCGAACAATTTAGAATAACATATGCCCAAAAACACTTTAATAGTACCTTTGGATCAGCCTACTTTATCTCGAAAAATAATGTGGTTAAACTAACTAAACTGGTGAAAAGGGAACCAAGGAAAGCAAGCTTTCCTTGGGATGTTGGCTTGCTGTTTGTGCAGCCAATTAAAGTGCACTAATATTGCATAATATTAAATTTTATAACAGCAAAAGGAAATCTAATGCATGTGATCTACATGTTTTCTTTAAAATTCATGCAAAAAAGACGATTTCCCTATAGCTAGATCTAGGATGCTTATGAAATTTTTTTAAGTGCGAGATATAGGATATGAGCTATGAAATATTAGATCTATGTATATTTTACTTTGATGAAACAGATCCAAATGAAATCACAGCTATGAACTGAACCAAGTAACCGGGTAAAATGTTGATTTTGAGGGAGGAAGAAGAGGAGAAAAGTGCTGGTTTCCTTGAAGATCCGCAGTAGAGCTTTCGGGTGGAATGTCGAGGGACTATGCCTTTGAAATTTTTTGAGGAGAATGAAGAATCAAACTAGATCAGCATCCTCTCCAAAGTATGAACCTGCAACTCAGCTGAAATCAAAGAACTTGCTAAGAAACTTGTGAGATCCGATTAGTACATACAAAGAGATTCAAGATAACATGCATATAAGCTTATAGGACATGCTAAATATAGATCTCTAAAAATGCATCCAAGGAGAGTGATAGTCAATAAACTTATTGAACAACACCTTTCCTATCAATATTGTAATAAGTTAATTACCAATCTTAACCACAGATCTACAAGAAATTAGCAAAAAATGACCACAGATACAGGTTACCTCAGTAAAACAATGGCAATAATCATCCACACATGCAATGGAACCACACCGTATTGCCTCCAAAGATTTTCTTTATTTCAAATGAAGAATTACAGAGTTACAATAGCAGCAGCACCTCAATCCCAGTTCTAACTCTTGGAAGAGGAGGCTGTGCCTGGATATATACAAAAACAAGGAGATCCAGCCCAGGGGGGGCACAAATCCCAAGGAGATAGACCAAATATGCTGATGGAGAGTCCATCAATGCCTAATCTGTGTCTAACTGAGCCAGATCTGAGTCTCACTGAGTGCAGTTGTCAATCGGAGAGCTGATCTGACTGACACCTCAGCCTGTTGACTGAAGCATCCACCAAAACTCATCCAGATGAGCCAAAACGTGTTGAGGAGAGAGGGAGGGCGAAATTCCCCATAAAGGATGCTCAAGATCAACTCTAGATCTGATTTGATCACCTCCTTCAGTCAAGGATTTGTCAGATCCAGTCAATCTGCTTCAGATCTGAGTGATTTCAATCAAATCGGTTGAGAATCCACTAATTTATGATTTTGGATTTGCTCCATTATTCATCAATTTATTAATTAAAATAATCAATAATTTATTTTTGGGGCTTTCTGACCTGAGTGATGGAAAATCACTCAAAACTAGGAAATAGTGGGTCCATGGGTTTACATGGTACTCTTAGCTTGAAAATGAGCACCTACATGACTGAAACTGATTATTTGGCCCACTTTTATTACAAAATCAATTTTTCCAATTAAACTATTAAAAAATAGCCTAAGTTTTGTGGAAAAATTATAATTAAAAAAAATTAAAAAAAATAAAAACCTATGGGGACTTAGACATATTCATATGACTCGACAATAATGCCTAGCATGTTTATACATTGACACATAGACTCTAATAACCTCAATAGGCCTAAATTCCAAGCCGACCACCCCAACTTTGGAGGTATGGAGTGAAAAACTCAGAAATTATCAGTCGTTTATTCAACAACCAATAATAACCAAGGGAAAAAACACCCTGGGTTGAACGGATTGACAAATAAAGTCTAAGAGACCGAGTATTTTAAAGACACTATCATGCTAGAACATTTATTACAATTCCCCCATGGGGTATGAACATGTGATATAGTACAACAAAGCTTCCCAGAAGCAAGACCGAAGGTCTTCTGAAGTCCGAACAAGTTAACCCTGTCCGGTTCACCTGGATCACTTGATAAAAAACCACTAAGTACAACTTAGGTGGTAACATTCTGGCTCCAACTGCGGGACGTGTGCTTGATCTGGTCTTTAAGGCAAGGAGAGTATGCGAGAACACCATAATCTCTGGTTTATATACCCTGTAAAAACATCTCAACTTGACAAGAAAAATCTCAGTAGCACAAGTTTTATAAAAAACCAAATGAACCATTGAGCTGATTTATTTAAACAAAATAAATGTAACTAACTAGAAGAAGCAAAGTTTTATTATAGCTAAGTATAAATGCAGAAAGTAAATGCCCTCTTTCAAGGAGCTTATTTTCCTACTCTAAGCATGATATAAAAAGGGTTAAGTGTAATCAGAAATCCAATGCAACCACCTAAGCATTTTATTAACATAATTTCTTTTTTCCTTGTCTTTGGTTACCAACCAAAGTAAGGATACCTTATTCAAAAAATGCAAACCTGCATGATGATTCAGGATGGGCGGGATGGATGGGAGATCATAGGCATGAATAATGTCATAAAACTTCCTTCCAAATTGGTAAGTGCTTACGCATGATGCTTTTATCCATGACTGGATAGGACTGATATACCAATCAGAATGATGAGGTAGACTGACTACATCATCATACTGATCATCGGGGCTTATCAAATGATAACTCGTTGCACAAGCCCCCAGTAGCTCCAAATCATAAGGAACCTCTATATATGAAAAAGATGGCTGAGATTGATATTCCACTGACTGCATCACATCTGTCTTTTCACAAAACTGCTTCTCCATGTCTTCATTACTTATACCCTTGTGCGTCTCTGCATGATATGACTCTAAATGATCATATAAGAGTTTTGAATGCTGCCTTTCCACACTCGGATTTTCCAAGGTCTCCAGATTTATGCTTCCCTCTGTGGAAGTATAGTAGATTAGAATTCCACAAATCTCTAAACAGACACTCCCCTTGCTGGATATAGCATAGATAGGATTCTTAATAAGATATCCACAAAAATCCCAATAGTCATCACCATCATCTATGTTAAATGTGATGGATTCCCCATTGCTGATATCAGGTTCCGATATCGAGTTCTCTTTGTCTTCATTACTGATATCGATATATGTCCGAGACTGATCATGTGGATAAACTGCATGCTCCTTTTTCATCTCAAAGTTTCCCAAGGCCACATGGTCCATGCTCTCTTCCTTAGATATGCCATCAACAAAACCATCAAAAGTTTCTGGTTCATTATTTTCCTCTTTATTCATGTCATAGACTAGATTTTCCATGAACGTCCAGTATTCCTCATCAACATCTTTGTCGGGGATAAGGGAGTCTTCGTCACTTGTATCATGCTCCAAGCTATTCTTGTCCTCATTTTCATACTTATCTTCTTTAGAGAAAAGGTCACAAGGTAGTAAACCTTCCAGACTATCATCATTATATGGAGAACACATAGGAGTCCCATCATGTATATTACAGTTTTCATCATAAGTTTCACTATAAGATTTTGCAATGGTTTCATCCTGAGGCTTGTACTATTTAGATGGTGACAAAGGGTAGGCTTGGCCTACCATGTATATATGGTCAGGCTTGCTTGAATTTGTTTCCTGATTACTGACCTCTGCCTTCCCATGTTCTATAACCTGGTTTGCTATGTAGCAAGAGCTTTCTGGGTGGAATTGCTCACAAGGTCTACACCATGGAATTACTTCATCTACCAGGTTAGTTGAGTCTAACTGGTTTGGAATCTTAGGTTCTTATTGAGGAAACTTCTTTTGATACACTTGATTTTCTTTTGGCTGAAAATTCCTAGGTCCACTATTCCTCTCCAGTGTGACTATTCTGTTTTGGATTTTATTCAATTGCATAGATTGGTTTGTCATGAATTGGTCCTGACTAGTCATCATTTTTTCAAACATGCTAGTTATCTTTTCCATGGGGTCTTTAGAGGCTCCCTTTTCTTCTGATTCAAAGGCTTTTCCCTTTTCTTCGTTGTATGAAGTGTTTCCCCTAGTGTAACCTGGAATGTTGGATTTGCCCGAAGACTGCATATTCCTTTCTATTTTCTTGGCCAATTCCTGAGCAGTCTTTAGATCGGTTGGCTCTTTGTCCCTTAACTGGTACCTCAAATCACCAGTGAAAGCTTCGATGTAATGTATGAGGATGGAGGCATCCCTTGGATTGATTTCTCTAGGGAGATCCACGACCACACGCCTGAACTTAGTATTAAATCCATCCATGGTTTCATTCTCCATCTTCTTTATATTATGAAGGGCGGCAAGCAAATGTCTTGGTTCTTTCCTTTCCCCCCATTTCTTCTTAAAATCTGCTAGGAATTCATTAAGGGTTTTATATGAATCATCACCAAGGTTTTCATACGATTCCGCAGCATCATCCTCTAAGGATAAAGCAAAGAGCTTTATTTTGATATCTTCATGGTTAGAGGAAACATTATCACAGTAATTGACTAGGTGCCTTTCAAACTTTTGGATATGAGTCTTGGCAGTGGTAGCATTATTTCCCTCGAACCTAGGGAGCTTCTTGATAGCATCATTCAGAATGTAATGAGGACTACCTGCTATCTGAGAAAAGTCAAGGGGTTTGTAAAATTCCGTCATTTCTTGAGATTAGTGAACATGACTCTCTACAAATATCTGATGGATATCTGAGAGGGATTGGTCTCCTAAATATTCAAGGTTTCTATGAGAAGTCTGCCTATTCAATCTTTCCCTAATAAACCTTTCAGGATCAGGGAGAGGATTGAATAATTGTCGGCGGTTTCTTCGGGTAGAAATTCTTGAAGGGATGTTAGACAGTGGAGTCGCCAGATGGTTCGAGTTTTTAATTTTTATGTTTTTTAAAGACTAGATCAATCAAATGTTTTTGTCTTTTTAGTTGTTTAGAAAAAAGTTAAGCTAAGTCGTACTCAGGAATAAAAATATTTATCCTCGGCAACGGCACCAAAAATTGTTGCCGCCTTTCACACACCTGGGTCACGTGGCAGAAATCTTCAAGCCACTCGGTGTGTCCTTGGGGGCAAGTCTCGAGTCAAGGCTGTCACCTTGTTCTTGACTCCTCCGTTTAGGCTCAACTCCTAACGAAGACAAGGGGGGTAGACCCTATTAAGTTACTAAGGATGATTTCTTAGTGTGATGATGTTAAACTGAATCAGTTACTTAGGAGTTTGAATATTTTAACTATAGACAATTAAAGATGACGAGATATGAAAATAAACACACGAAAGCACAAAGCTGATACACAATATATATATGAAGCAAAAATGACCAGTGCCTTAAAATGGAGTCAAATCAATAAGATCAATGTGCTTGCATGTGTTTGGAGTGAATGTTTTGTGATTGCATCTTGGTATGTTTTAAGTTAAAATTGAAGTATGAGTTGATTAAATTAGGAAAACGAGGGACTCCAGATATACCCGAGAGTACTTGGAGTATGTCCAAAACTAAACCTTTACGGATACCCGCAAGGAATATGTGGGCTGAAATGGAGTCTCTGGGGCTATTGTTCATAACGCACCCGTTAGGGTGTGACAGAGATCGGCGCCCCGAAGTCACTTTTCAGAAGTTCCCGCTTCCTTTGGGTATTTTGCCACCGTAGAGGTTTGATCTAGGTGTTGGATTTTCACCTGATGGTTTGTCAATTGGGGAGAGTGAGTCCTAATTATACTAGTCACCCAAGTGATTTTGATACAGCTTGACTGATCGGGCGAACCGCAGCCAAGTGCAGAGCATACACACTAGAGTCTTGTAAATTTTAATAAGTTTTAAACTGGATGTTCTTGTTTAAAAGAAAAGCCTCCAAGAACCTCTTTCGATCCAAGTGGATCTCAATCGGGGAATCGAGGAGGGGTTAATTTTAAAGTTTCTAATAAACAAATGATAGAAAAAAAAGCAAACAGATACACATTTTTAGTTTCTTAATTAATCCTACCACGAATCTCTTTCCCCTTTCGGGTCAATCGGGAAATCGTGGGGTAAGTATTACGATTACTTTGAAATGTAAAATACGGAGTATGGAATTAATAACAAAATCAAGTATACTACCCTACAAATTAGATCAATGCTAGTAAAAAATAAATAAATAGACATCGACGAAAAAAGCACCGACGCAAATCCCCCAGGGGGGATGGGGAATGGGCTCGAAAGAGCCTATTCAAAGAATAATTTTACTATAGCGGTTACAATATCAGAGAACTGATAAATAAGAACTTTCTTGGTCCTTATACAGGTTGAAACCAATTTTTTACAATTTTGCAAAAAATAATTAAGACTTTTTAGTGAAAAGGGAGACCCCTGGGGGGATTTGAATGCTCTTGAGACCACTTCGGACAACAGCTTCATTTTATTTCTGTCAGACCTAATAAATGATAGCGAGAAAGTTAGAATAACATATGTCCAAAATCACTTTAATAGTACCTTTGGATCAGCCTACTTTATCTCAAAAAATAATGCGGTTAAACTAGCTAAACCGGTGAAAAGGGAACCAAGGAAAGCAAGATTTCCTTGGGATGTTGGATTGTTGTTTGTGCAGCAATTAAAGTGCACTGATATTGCAGAATATTAAATTTTATAACAGAGAAAGAAAATCTAATGCATGTGATCTACACGTTTTCTTTAAAATTCATGCAAAAAAGACGATTTCCCTATAGCTAGATCTAGGATGCTTATGAAACTTTTTTAAGTGCGAGATATAGGATATGAGCTATGAAATATTAGATCTATGTATATTTTACTTTGATGAAACAGATCCAAATGAAATCATAGCTATGAACTGAACCAAGTAACCGGGTAAAATGTTGATTTTGAGGGAGGAAGAAGAGGAGAAAAGTGTTGGTTTCCTTGAAGATCCACAGTAGAGCTTTCAGGAGGAATGTTGAGGGACTATGCCTTTGAAATTTTTTAAGGAGAATGAAGAATCAAACTAGATCAGCATCCTCTCCAAAGTATGAACCTGCAACTCAGCTAAAATCAAAGAACTTGCCAAGAAACTTGTGAGATCTGATTAGTACATACAAAGAGATTCAAGATAACATGCATATAAGCTTATAGGACATGCTAAATATAGATCTCTAAACATGCATCCAAGGAGAGTGATAGTCAATAAACTTATTGAATAACACCTTTCCTATCAAGATTGCAATAAGCTAATTACGAATCTTAACCACAGATCTACAAGAAATTAGCAAAAAATGACCACAGATACAGGTTACCTCAGTAAAACAATGGCAATAATCATCCACCCATGCAATGGGACCACACCGTATTGCCTCCAAATCTTTTCTTTATTTCAAATGAAGAATTATAGAGTTACAATAGCAGCAGCACCTCAATCCCAGTTCTAACTCTTGGAAGAGAAGGTTGTGCCTGGATATATACAAAAACAAGGAGATCCAGCCCAGGGGGGGCACAAATCCCAAGGAGATAGACCAAATATGCTGATGGAGAGTCCATCAATGCCTAATCTGTGTCTAAATGAGCCAGATATGAGTCTCACTGAGTGCAGTTGTCAATCAGAGAGATGATCTGACTGACACCTCAGCCGGTTGACTGAAGCATCCACCAAAACTCATCTAGATGAGCCAAAACATGTTGAGGAGAGAGGGAGGGAAAAATTCCCCATAAAGGATGCTCAAGATCAACTCTGGATCTGACTTGATCACCTCCTTCAGTCAAGGATTTGTCAGATCCAGTCAATTTGCTTCAGATCTGACTGATTTCAATCAAATCGACTGAGAATCCACTGATTTATGATTTTGGATTTGCTCCATTATTCATCAATTTATTAATTAAAATAATCAATAATTGATTTTTGGGGCTTTCTGACCTGAGTGATGGAAAATCACTCAAAACTAGGAAATAGTGGGTCCATGGGTTTACATGGTGCCCTTAGCTTGAAAATGAGCACCTACATGACTGAAACTGATTATTTGGCCCACTTTTATTACAAAATCAATTTTTCCAATTAAACTATTAAAAAATAGCCTAAGTTTTGTAAAAATTAAATTTTAATAAAAAACACTGAAAAAACTAAAAAATTGAAAAATTGAAAAACACCTAGGGGGACTTAGACATGTTCATATTAATCAAAAAATATGTCTAGCATGTTTATACATTGACACATAGACTCTAATAACCTCAATAGGCCTAAATGCCAAGCTGACCACCCCAACTTTGGAGGTATGGAGTGAAAAACTCAGAAATTTTCAGTCGTTTATTCAACAACCAATAATAACCAAGGGAAAAAACACCCTGGGCTGATCGGATTGACAAATAAAGTCTAAGAGACCAAGTCTTTTACAGACACTATCATGCTAGAATATTTATTACAATTCCCCCATGGGGTATGAACATGCGATATAGTACAACAAAGCTCCCCAGAAGCAGGACCGAAGGTCTTCTGAAGTCCGAACAAGTTAACCCTGTCCGGTTCACCAGGATCACTTGATAAAAAACCACTAAGTACAACTTAGGTGGTAACACATTGAAGGTTTTTCGAGGATATCAAATCCGATAACTTCCTTGCAGAAGAAAGGAAAGAAGTTCGACTAGAATCAGAAATGTGAAGAAAGCTTTAAAAATTTAAAAACTTTATTAACCAGCTCACCTATTTTAAGAATAGCTGATCCTAATACAGAATTTGTTGTGTGCACTAGTGCCTGCAATGATGGCTTAGGGGGTGTTCTGATTCAAGAAGGGCATGTTATTGCCTATGAGTCTAGAAAGTTAAAAGTTCACGAAAATAATTATGCAACATATGATCTGGAATTAGTAGCCGTAATACACGCCTTAAAAATGTGCCGGCATCAGCTAATTGGCAGAAAATTTGTTTTAATGACTGACAATAAAGGGTTGAAGTATCTTTTAGATCAGCCAAATTTAAATGCCAGACAAGCTAGGTGGTTATCTTTCTTAGGCGAGTATGATTTCGAAATTCAGCATATAAAAGGTAAAGAAAATAAAGTTGCTGATGCATTAAGTAGGAATGCAAGGATGAATTTTGTAGCAGCTATTAGCACCTATGTTTTAGACTTATATGAACATCTTAAAGAAGGAATAGAACAAGATGAAATTTACCAGAGTTCGCAAGCTAAAGCTAAAGAAAATCCAACAAAAAACTTAATTAAAGGTTACAGTTTAAATGAAAAAGAATTTTTAATATATATAGATAGAATGTATGTACTTAACGTACCTAAAGTTAAGCTATTAATTCTGGATGAAATTCATAAAACACCATATCCAGGTCATCCAGGTTATCAAAATACTATAACCATGTTAAGAAAAGAGTATTTCTGGCCAAATATGAAAACTCAAGTAGCAGAATATATTGCTAGGTGTTTTGAATGTCAACAAGTAAAAACTGAACATCAACACCCAGCTGGTTTGCTTCAGCCATTATCCATTCCTAGCTGGAAATGGGAGATAATTAGTCTATATTTTATTACTGGGTTGCCTAAAATCAAAATCAGAACGATTCTATCATGGTAGTAGTTGATAAGTTGAGCAAAGTAGCTCACTTTACACCTGTTAAAACTAATTATAAAGCTCCAAACATAGCTAATATTTTTCTAAAACAGATTTTTCGATTACATGGAGTACCAAAAGTCATAATCTCAAATAGAGATCCTAAGTTTACAGGAAACTTTTGAAAGTCTTTGTTTAAAGGGTTAAACACTGCATTAAATTTCAGTACTTCTTTCCATCCTCAAACAGATGGACAAACGGAAAGGGGAAACCAAGTACTAGAAGATCTATTAAGAATGTATGTGAAAGACCAGCTAGGTAAATGGGAGGATTATTTACATCTGGTATAATTTGCTTATAATAATAATTATCAGACATCAGCCAGATTTAGTCCTTTTAAAATTTTATATGGATGGAAATGTAATACTCCTACCTCTTGGAGTAATCCAGTAGATAGACTGATATTAGGTCCAGAACTATTAAAAGAAATGGAAGAAATTGTAAAACAAGTGCAGGAAAATATGAAAGTGGCACATGATCAGCAGAAAAGTCAAGCATACTTAAAGAGAACTCCAAAGGACTTTTAGGTAGGTGAACATGTGTTCATTAAGGTAAGGTCCAAAAAGAGCTCTCTGAGATTGGGGAGTTGTGCAAAATTGGCACCTCATTACTGTGACCCATTTGAAATTATGTCTAGGATTGGACAAGTAGCTTATCAATTAGCATTACCACCTAAATTAAGAGTACATAATGTTTTTCACATTTCCTTTTTAAATCAATATGTTCATGATGCTACTCATGTTGTTAACTAGAATGATGTACAGGTGAAACCAGAAGGATATTTTCTGGTGGAACTAGATTGTATCCTCGGGAGGAGGGAGATCACAGTTCGGAACCACACCATTGGACAGGTGAAGGTGTAATGGAAGCACCTTAGTTTAGAGG
Source organism: Pseudotsuga menziesii (assembly GCA_001517045.1). Classification (NCBI taxonomy): domain Eukaryota; kingdom Viridiplantae; phylum Streptophyta; class Pinopsida; order Pinales; family Pinaceae; genus Pseudotsuga; species Pseudotsuga menziesii. Next base: position 267,988 of record LPNX011017117.1, read on the forward strand.
AAGCCACTTAGGAATTGGAAAGTAAAATGCGAGATGCATATCCAATTTTTTTCCATGGGGATTCTAAGGATGAAGAATAAATAACATCGAGGACGATATTATATTCTAAGGGGGTGTGTATGTCACATGCCCCAATTTTGCAAAAATAATATTATCATATTTGATTTTATTTCAAGACAATATGTTAAATTTTATGCTAAAGTTGTAATTGATGACTCAGCAGAGTCAAGGATGTTGAATGTAATTATGTATAATTTTTAATATAAATGAATAAAAAGTGGAGACAACAGCTTGGGAGAGCTATTAAAAAGAGTGTTTATTGGTCAAGATGGTGGAGGAGACTGGGTGGAGAGAAAATAGACAAGTGGTAGCATCCTCAAACACTTTCAATGTTGCAGGTGGCAACCTCCCTACATTTGGGGTCATGATCCTCCAAGAAAGTGGGATCAGAGCAGGTGGCTCAATTAATGACAACTAACCCAAAAAGACCTAGGCAATCTTAATAAAAAAAGGCCATTGAAATTGTGGAAGGTGTTTGAGGTGTAAACTACAGAAGTGATCTAGTACAGCTTTTTAGCTGAAGGATCTTACTGTTGAGTGCAGAGTTAGGATTGAGTCATTGGACTAATATCTTATTGCATGCTCCACGAGTTCTCAGCCAAAGAGACCAGGAACAGGCTCGGGGGTCCTGAGAAGACGCTGTTTGAGCGTTCCCCAGGAGTTGGTAGGGAGGAACGGGCTCCCAACGCCATTGTCATCTAGCTTTAAAATAGGTTCTACAGTCTTTTATTTCTGAGAATGAATGAATAATGAATGATTTACATGTTTTGTAGTGAACTATTAGAGTTTGTAATCTTTTATTTATTTGAATGTTGAATTTGTAATTGGATGAGATAATCCTACCTGTGTTTTTCCCCATCTAGAACGAACCAGACCGTACTCTAGCACAGGTAGTGTGTTTAAAATAGATGAAGATATGATAGAAATCTGGATCGAATATGGTTATTTTATATTTCAGAACAATGGAGTAATTTATTTCTGTATATAGATGTTTTCAAGAAAGAATATTAATTTGTCTAATTAAGTTTATTGTTTAAACCAGATTGTTGTATTAAGATTTCTAGTAAAGAAGTATTCATAATACTTTACATACAACATGTTTATTTCTTTTAGCAAGTTGTTACAGTAAATAGGTTTTGTTCTGATTTAAAACTGTATTTTGTAAAATGATACTATTAACCTATAACATAGGTTAAAGAAATGACTTAGTTAAAACACTCATTTATTTCTGTGAAGAAAGAACCAGTTGTTTTACATAGTTTATTTTATTGTTCATACTGTTAACTATATCTACAAATGTTCACATTTCAAGTAGGGCAATTCTACTATAGTTCTTTTTATAAATAAATTAATTATAACAATTCTAATATTGTAACAAGGAAACAATAACAAAACCTATCTATGTACTTGTTTAAATAAAATAGACTGAATGCAAAGGTAAATAATATTTATAAATGAATTTAATTCATTTAAATAAACTAAACAAAGATTAACTATAAAAGAAAGTACAGGATCGAAACCCTCATAGTATTAACTTTATAACTCGTAGTATTAACATTATAACTCATAGTGTTAACATTGTAATCCATACTAATAACATTGTAATTAATAATCAGATCAGCAATAATCCAAGGATTTGCATTATTTAGTATTCTGAACCTTCAAACTATAAAATATTATTACAATCCTGTAAGGATAGAGAAAGATAACAATGAAAGTATAACAACTATATACCTGTAACAAATAATTAATTTAACATTTATTATTGAACTAAAACCTACCGAGTAATTAAAGAAATTATTTTATACACAGGTCACCAACAGGATTAATCCTTGCTCGAATATCCGAGCTTATAAACAAATTATTATAATAGGAAGAAATAACAAAACAAGTTATAATAATAAATTTTAATGCAAGATAAATATAACAAGTAAATATTTTTTTACACAGTCAAATAAGGGTAAGGACCCTAGTATATAAAATTACGGTAAGAGCATAAAAATAACCGAGTCTGAGCTCAAGAGAGTTAAACCTATATACTTAAAGTTTAAACAGAGAATGGCTTGACAGGCTGCAAAATCATTTTACATAACTGTACACAAAACAAGTAAAAACAAAATTTACAAGTCACGACATAAGCCAGAAAACCCTGCTAACAGCAAGGGTTTAGTAAAAACTAAACATGTAAATCGAGGAATAGTAACCCATGAAGGGTCACTTGTAGGCAACGACATCCAACTGAAAAACTGTTCCATAAAGAACTGAACAAGCATGGATTGCCATGGGTTGACCAGGGCTTACCTGTAACCAGGAAGCCGACCCTACTCGTTTGTACCAGCTGCAAAGAGAGTTGTAAACTGTTACATGCAAGGATAAGAACCCACAACATTAAAATTGTGCTTCATATTATAACTGAGTTGAGAGTAAGTTTAAGAACTGTGTAAAAAAGAATTTTTCATACCTGGAAGCGAAGGTAATGTAGCCACCAAGAAAGAGTAGTACCGCCAGCAGCGAGACTAAGAGCCAACCCTTCATTTCTCCTGTGACAGAGATGGTTCAAATGCATGCACAAACCACTGCTAGCAGTAGCAAGAAGAAGATGGAGCAATGGCCAAGCAAGAAGCGGACGGTGAAGCTCGAACTATCACCACAATGTGAAGCATGAGTACCATACTCTGGAAACCATATGGCGAAAACCAAACTGTAACATAAGCAAGTAACCCCTTTAAACTATTCCTACAGGCAGGCCGTGGAGGAATGAACCCAAAAGCCACTCACAGGCCAGGCCGTAAGCCTAAAGTCACGGCCTTCAACAAACTCTTTCCAGGGTAAACTCACAGTGCAAAGAAGAGTTCGAGGATGAAGAAGTTAGACTGAACAATGTAAACTAGGACGCAGAGCTCGTTATTTTCATAGTAGGGTAAGCATGGCAGCCATGGAACAATTGCAGAGCGGCCCAAAGGCCCGAAATGCATGTAGGAGAATGACAAAGAACATGGTTACACAAACCCTTATACTTCTAACACTTGGCCGAGAAGAAAACACGTGGTCTCATAAATTATTAAACCATGTAGTGGGTCGATCATATAGTTCCTGCATCCCATTGATTCACAATGATTTAAAACATAATTTTATGCACAATCATATAAGTACTTAAATCATTCAAAGGTTCTATGTGATCATGGATGCCAACCTATGGTTGCATGGACATAAACCATGAACCCTCGAATCTTTTCCAAGGTTACCATATAGTCATCGTATAGTTTAGGACGAGGGCGATTTCAAAGCCTTTGTTTTTATACAAAACCTTACACATAATCCCATTGATGGAGTGGTCTAACACCACATCCCTTTTCCATTGCAAGTTATAATATGAACTTTATAATTACATGTTTATTCATATTAAGCTTTTTATTGATCAAGAAATCGATGCAATCTCATAATCGATATTCTTGCCCAAAGTATATTATGCATAGAAGCTTTAGTTCTTCACTAACGGTTTATCCATTTATTCATAACATCAATAGTATAGTTACAAATGTTGATAAGCTGTGAGCTATCGTAACTAAGTTTATGAAGTAAATCTTATGATACTTGGGAGATACTAATTAAAAGGCTATTTCATCACCTAGCCAAACTATGATGTTTACTAAATTATTCCCAATAGACTTTGCATAGCTAATCTTGTTGCCACCAACGTTTATATTGTGACTTCATAAACATAGTTATAAATAGGATCATGAACTTATAAATCTTATTTGTTTATAACCAGAATTACGGGTAAACATGGATGCATTATAAAGAAGATAGTTTATGTGTGTATTGGTGAGTATCGTAGAAAAATATAGTTTTCAGTGGGTAGCAAATACTAGGATGTTGGCTATGAATCCTTTACATAGCTCAGATCAACGATTTGGTTATTTACTCAACCGTGACAAGTACTATTAGTTTCACCATGTTTTTGATTAGTAACATAATTTTTAGAACTATCCAGTGCTTGCATGAGGTAATAAAACAATCTCTCTTAAATACTTTGACCTAAGTTAATTGTTGTGGCTAGAAGCTAATTCATGAGAAGTATAAAAAAAAAGAGAAGAAATTGAAGTGGAACAATTCGACTAGATTCTAAGTCCTTAGGACTTTATGTTCACTGTAATGTTTAGAACCTTAGGCAGTAATCTTCATTACAGAAGATGAATAACAAGCAATTGGTTATACTATTAATATAAGTTGATAATGTATATTACCATTAGAACAATCATTATAGCATTTCAGGTTATGCACTCTAAGTGAAAAGAACTTACAACAAAGATCACAAGTTGTAAACCAAGGAAAGTAATTACTGTTGCTATTTTACATTCAAGAAAGAAACTCTTCTATGTGTATATCATTGACAAGAATAATTGAAGAAAACAAAACTACTTGTTTTACCTCATAGAAGTAGATTGTTATGCAACAACTTATTTACCAAGCTTTTTATTTTTGCAGATAGAAATATAGTTGGATGCTTTATGGATTTAAAGGCGTTACTCAATCATTCATACCTGTAAAACCTGTAAGAACAAGTAAGCTTTCTGCATTAGCTTAAACGCTAAGTAAGCACTGGAATCCAAAGACAGTTCCACCTACTTGTCGTAAATTAAAACTCATCAGCAAACTGAAAGAGGAATTATTGCACAAGTTAAACCTAACCTTGTATCAAAAAAGTAGAATGCTAAGTTACTTAACTAAGATTATGTATTAACTAATCTGGTAACTAATTCTTTTATAGATAACTGTTAGCTGTTAGCAGACCGCATTTTTAGCATTTTATGTATTTTCAAAATTTTAATTTTTTATGAAAATTTGGGGTTTTGACATGTGGTATCAGAGCATAAGGTTCAAACACTGGGCCTTGATGAAGCTGAACTAGCTTTCATGAAACAGTAAATTAAATTATTATGCTGATGTATTTTATTTTAAATGTTATGTAATAGAGAATTGTTTTCTGAAGTTTAACAGGCAGGTATGGAAAGGCTGGAAGAGTATGCAGAGGAGGAGTCTGCGATTACTGAAACAGGAAATCTACCAAGAGATCCTATACCAGAGGATTTAACTACAAATTCTTCAGAATTGTTACAAACTGTAAAGGACCTTAAAACTGAAATGGAGTCTGTAAAGCGAGAAAATGAAAGGATTCTGAGAGCTCAAGAAGAGCTTAATTAGATCCTAACTAAGAAGTTTCAAACTGAGGGTAGGGGTAGAAGAACAGAATCAGAAGATACCAGTCATCAACGTAAATCTAAAAAGATGAAACATACTAAAACTGAAAGTAGTTCATCTTTTGAAGTGTTCGGTGAACACAAAAATTACCATTCTACTAGTGACAGTAGTGATGATAACCAGTACACTAAAAAGAGAAAATACAAACCTTATGAGGAAATTTCTGGGGAATTCAAAAAGATAAAACCACCAACCTTTAATGGAGAGACTGAGGAGGGGGAGGAAGATGAATCCTGGTTATCTGGGATGAAGAAGTACTTCCAAATATATAACTATTCTAACCAGTTAAAGGCTAGAATGGCTATTTATAACCTCTCGGGAAAGGCTGACATTTGGTGGAAAGACTTGAAAAGAGTTAAGGGCATAAAAAAGAAAAATGTAAACTAGAGTACCTTTAAGAGGTATTTCAAAAAGAAATTTCTGTCTGATCAATACTATGAGGAAAGAGTAAAGAAATTTTATGAGCTGAAGTTAGGATCAATGACAATGAAGGATCTGAACAGCAAGTTCTTAAGTCTACTTAGGTATGTACCATACCTTGTAGATGAGAAATCAAAGGTACAATGATTTCTTAGCTGTATCCCTTATCATATTAAAGATAGAATTGAATATGATAACCCAAAGACCTTAGAGTAAGCTATGAGAAAAGCTAACTTCTGTTTTGAGCAGAATTGAAAGAAAGAAAGCTTGGCTAACTAGAAAGCTAAGAAAAATAATAATCAGTTTGAACAAAAGAAGAAGGATTTTGTGCCTAATAAAAATTCTAAGAACAATAAGGCCAAAAATTATCCTAATAACAAGAACTTCCAAGGAAATAAGAACAATACACCCAACAACCAGAATAATTCTAAAGGTAAGGAATTTGCAAATAATCATGGAAATTTTACCAAGAAATTTGAGCGCAAAGAGCCTATCAAGTGCTGGGAATGTAATGGCCCACACTATGCTTCATTCTGTCCTAATCAAAAGAAAACTATTAGCAACATTCATAATATACAGGAGGAGATGACCGTTGGGGAACTAGCAATGAGCATGCCTAGAATTAACGCAGCTTTGGAGAATCGACAAGCTAAATATCAGACTTCCATGGTGGAAGTAGAAGGTATGATAAATCAGATCCCTGTAACTATTTTGATTGATCCAGGAGCGAGTCTCAGTTATATTGCACCTCAAATAGTAGAAAAATGTAAGTTATCTGTTGAAAAAATTGAGAATTCATGGTTAGTTAAGTTAGCCACTGGTGCTAAAAGAAGGGTAACTTGTTTTGTTAAAGAATGTGTAATAGTTATGGATAATTTTGAAACTGTTGTCAAGCTTAATGTTTTTCCCCTTGGTTCTTATGATTTGCTGATTGGTATGGACTGGTTAGAACAACATAGAGTAATTCTAAACTGTTATGATAAAACTTTCACATGCTTAAACAGTGATGAAAAACCGGGAAGTGTTAAAGGAATCCCTAGAAAAACTACCATAAGGTAGATTTCTACCTTACAGCTTAAGAGAGCTGTTAGAAAGGGATGTAAGGCTTATGCAGTAACAATAACTGATGAGGAAAGTTTAATTAAAACTGATAAGTTAAAAGTGGAAGACATACCAGTCTTAAGAGAATATGTTGATGTATTCCCAGAAGAGATTCCGGGATTACCTCCGAAAAGGGAATTGGATTTCACCATTGAACTGGTACCAGGTGTAGTACCTAGCTCAAAGGCCCCTTATCGAATGAACATACTTGAACTTAATGAATTAGAATCTCAATTAAAAGAATTAATTGATAAAAAGTATATTCGACCAAGTGTGTCTCCTTGGGGGGCACCTATCATCTTTGTCAAGAAGAAGGACGGAACTATGAGACTTTGCATAGATTACCGTTAGTTAAACAAGATGACCATAAAAAATTGATATCCATTACCCCACATAGATGATATGTTTGATCAACTACGTGGAGCCACGGTGTTTTCGAAAATAGATTTAAGGTTTGGATATCATTAAGTAAGGATTAAAGATGAAGACATATTTAAGACAGCTTTCAGAGCTAGATATGGTCATTACGAATTTGTCATAATGCCATTCAGGCTTACTAATGCCCCAACTATATTCATGTGTTTAATGAACAACATGATGCATAAGTATTTAGATAAGTTTGTGGTCGTGTTTATCGACGACATTCTAATCTATTCAAAAATTGAAGAAGAACATAAAGAACATGTAATTTTTTTTTTGCAAGAGTTGCGAGAACATCAAATCTTCTCAAAGTTTAGTAAATGTGATTTCTTTAAGGATAAGATTCAGTATTTAGGTCATGTGGTGACCAAGGAATGAATTTCTGTAAATCCTGAAAAGATAAGGGCAATCGAAGATTGGCCGGTTCCTAAGGATGTGACGCATGTTCAATCTTTCATGGGCATTACCGGTTACTACCGGAGGTTCATTGAAGGTTTTTTGAGAATAGCAAATCCGATAAATTCCTTGCAGAAGAAAGGAAATAAGTTCAACTGGAATCAGAAATGTGAAGAAAGCTTTAAAAAGTTAAAAATTTTATTAACTAGCGCACCTATTTTAAGAATAGCTGATCCTAATAAAGAATTTGTTGTGTGCACTGACACCTGTAATGATGGCTTAGGCGGTGTTCGGAGTCAAGAAGGGCATGTTATTGCCTATGAGTCTAGAAAGTTAAAAGTTCACGAAAAGAATTATGCAACATATGATCTGGAATTAGCAGCTGTAATACATGCCTTAAAAGTGTGGCGAAATCACCTATTTGGCAGAAAATTTGTTATAATGACTGACAATAAAGGGTTGAAGTATGTTTTAGATCAGCCAAATTTAAATGGCAGATAAGCTAGGTGTTTAGCTTTCTTAAGCGAGTATGATTTCAAAATTCGGCATATATAAAAGGTAAAGAAAATAAAGTTGCTGATGCATTAAGTAGGAATGCAAGGCTAAATTTTGTAGCAGCTATCAGCACTTATGTTTTAGACTTATATGAACAGCATAAAGAAGGAATAGAACAAGATGAAATTTACCAGAGTTTGCAAGCTAAAGCTAAAGAAAATCCAACAAAAAACTTAATTAAAGGTTACAGTTTAAATGAAATTTTTTTTTTTACTGTATAAAGATAGAATGTATGTACCTAACGTACCTAAAGTTAAGCTATTAATTCTGGATGAAATTCATAAAACACCATATTCAGGTCATCTAGGTTATCAAAAGACTATAACCATGTTAAGAAAAGAGTATTTCTGGCCAAATATGAAAACTCAAGTAGCAGAATATATTGCTAGGTGTTTTGAATGTCAACAAGTGAAAACTGAACATCAACACCCAGCTGGTTTGCTTCAGGTATTACCCATTCCTAGCTAGAAATGGGAGATAATTAGTCTAGATTTTATTACTGGGCTACCTAAAAATCAAAATCAGAACGATTCTATCATGTTAGTAGTTGATAAGTTAAGCAAAGCAGCTCACTTTATACCTATTAAAACTACTTATAAAGCTGCAAACATAGCATATATTTTTCTAAAACAGATTTTCCAATTACATGTAGTACCAAAAGTCATAATCTCAGATAGAGATCCTAATTTTACAGGAAACTTTTGGAAGTCTTTGTTTAAAGGGTTAAAAACTACATTAAATTTCAATACTTCTTTCCATCCTCAAACAGATGGACAAATGGAAAGGGTAAACCAGGTACTGGAAGATCTATTAAGAATGTATGTGAAAGACCAGCCAGGTAAATGGGAGGATTATTTACATCTCGTAGAATTTGCTTATAATAATAATTATCAGACATCAGCCAGATTTAGTCCTTTTGAAATTTTATATGGACATAAATGTAATACTCCTACCTCTTGGAGTAATCCAGTAGATAGACTGATATTAGTTCCAGAACTATTAAAAGAAATAGAAGAAATTGTAAAACAAGTGCATGGAAATCTGAAAGTGGCACAGGGTTGACAGAAAAGTCAAGCAGACTTAAAAAGAACTCCAAAGGAGTTTCAGGTAGGTGAACATGTGTTCATCAAGGTAAGGCCCAAAAATAGCTCTCTGAGATTGGGGAGTTGTGCAAAATTGGCACCTCGTCACTGTGGCCCATTTGAAATTCTGTCTAGGATTGGACAAGTAGCTTATCAATTAGCATTACCACCTAAATTAAGAGTACATAATGTTTTTCACATTTTCGTTTTAAAGAAATATGTTCATGATGCTACTCATGTTGTTAACTAGAATGATGTACAGGTGGAACCGGAAGGATATTTTCTGGTGGAACCAGATTGTATTCTCGGGCGGAGGGATGTCAAACTTCGAAACCACACCATTGGACAGGTGAAGGTGCAATGGAAGCACCTTAGTCCAGAGGAAGCCACCTAGGAATTGGAAAGTAAAATGTGAGATGCATATCCAATTCTATTCCAGGGGGATTCTGAGGATGAAGAATAAATAACATCGAGGACGGTGTTATATTCTAAGGGGGTGTGTATGTCACATGCCCCAATTTTGCAAAAATAATATTATCATATTTGATTTTATTTCAAGACAATATGTTAAATTTTATGCTAAAGTTGTAATTGATGACTCAGTAGAGTCAAGGATGTTGAATGTAATTATGAATATTTTAATTATAAATAAATAAAGAGTGGAGACAACAGCTTGGGAGAGTTGTTAAAAAGAGTGTTTACTAGTCAAGATGGTGGAGGAGACTAGGTGGATAGCAAATAGACAAGTGGCAGCATCCTCAAACAGTTCCAATGTTGCAGGTGGCAACCTCTCTACATTTGGGGTCATGATCCCCCAAGAAAGTGGGACCAGAGCAGGTGGCTCAATTAATGACAACTAACCCAAAAAGACCTAGAAAATCTTAATAAAAAAGCCCATTGAAGAGAGTTGAGGCTGCTCTTTCCAAGAAGAGAATCATTCAGGTGAATTTACTTCAAAGGATTTCATTGGGAAGAAAAATTGTGGAAGGTGTTTGAGGGGTAAACTGTAGAAGTGATCTAGTACAACTTTTTAGCTGAAGGATCTTACTGCTGAGTGTAGAGTTAGTACTGAGTCATTTGACTAGTATCTTGTTGCATGCTCCACTGGTTCTCAGCCAAGGAAACAAGGAACAGGCTCGGGGTTCCTGAGAATACGCTCTTTGAGTGCTCTCTAGTAGTTGGTAGGGAGGAACGGCCTCCCAATGCTGTTGTCATCCAGCTTTAAAACAGGTTCTATAGTCTTTTATTTGCTGTGTTAAAAGCTTATATTTGAGAATGAATGAATAATGAATGATTTACATGTTTTATTGTGAACTGTTAGAGTTTGTAATATTTTAGTTATTTGAATGTTGAATCTGTAATTGGATGAGATAATCCTACCTATGTTTTCCCCCATCTAGAACGAACCAGACCGTACTCTAGCACAAGTAGTGTGTTTAAAATAGATGAAGATATGATAGAAATCTGGATCGAATAGAGTTATTTTGTATTTCAAAATAGTGGAGTAATTTATTTCTGTATATAGATATTTTCAGGAAAGAATATTAATCTGTCTAATTAAGTTTATTGTTTAAACTAGATTGTTGTATTAAGATTGCTAGTAAAGAAGTATTCATAATACTTTATAGACATCAGGTTTATTTCTTTTAGCAAGTTGTTATAGTAAACAGGTTTTGTTCTTATTTAAAATTGTATTTTGTAAAATGATACTATTAACCTGTAACATAGGTTAAAGAACTAAATTAGTTAAAACACTCATTTATTTCTGTGAAGAAAGAACCAGTTGTTTTACATAGTTTATTTTATTGTTCATATTGTTAACTATATCTACAAATGTTCACATTTCAATAGGGTAATTCTAGTATAGTTCTTTTTATAAATAAATTAATTATAGCAATTCTAATATTGTAACAAGGAAACAATAACAAAACTTATCTATGTACTTATTTAAATAAAATAGACTGAATGCAAAGGTAAATAATATTTAAATATTATTTATAAATGAATTTAATTCATTTAAATAATCTAAACAAAGATTAATTATAAAAGAAAGTACAGGGTTGAAACCCTCATAGTATTAACTTTATAACTCATAGTATAAACATTATAACTCATAGTGTTAACATTGTAATCCATAATAATAACATTGTAATTAATAATCAGATAAGCAATAATCCAAGGATTTGGATTATTTAGTATTCTGAATCTTCAAACTCTAAAATATTATTACAGTCATGTAAGGACAGAGAAAGATAACAATGAAAGTATAACAACTATGTACCTGTAACAAATAATTAATTTAACATTTATTATTGAACTAAAACCTACAAAATAATTAAAGAAATTATTTTATACACAGGTCACCAACAGGATTAACCCTTGCTCGAATATCCGAGCTTATAAACAAATTATTATAATAGGAAGAAATAACAGAACAGTCGAATAAGGGTAAGAACCCTAGTACATAAAATTAGAGTAAGAGCATAAAAATAACCGAGTCCGAGCTCAAGAGAGTTAAATATCTATACTTAAAGTTTAAACAAAGAATGGCTTGACAGGCCGCAAAATATTTTTACATAACTATACACAAAACAAGTAAAAACAAAATTTACAAGTCACGGCATAAGCCGGAAAACCTTGCTAACAGCAAGGGTTTAGTAAAAACTAAACATGTAAATCGAGGAATAGTAACCCATGAAGGGTCACTTGCAGGCCACGACTTCCAACTGAAAAACTATTCCATAAAGAACTAAATAAGCATGGATTACCATGGGTTGACTAGGGCTTACCCGTAACTAGGAAGCCGACCCTACTCGTTCGTACTAGTTGCAAAGAGAGTTGTAAACTGTTACCTGCAAGGATAAGAACCCACAACATTAAAATTGTGCTTCATATTATAACTAAGTTAAGAGTAAGTTTAAGAACTGTGTAAAAAATATTTTTTCATACTTGGAAGTGAAGGTAATGTAGCCACCAAGAAATAGTAGCCCCGCCACCAGCGAGACTAAGATCCAACCCTTAATTTCTCCTGTGACAGAGATGGTTCAAACGCATGCACAAACCACTGCTAGAAGCAACAAGAATAAGATGGAGGAACGACCAAGCAAGAAGCGGATGATGAAGCTCAAATTGTCACCACAATGCGAAGCATGAGAACCATACTCTGGAAACCGTATGATGAAAACCAAACTATAACATAAGCAAGTAACCCATTTAATCTATTCCTACAGGCAGGCCGTAAAGGAACGAACCCAAAAGCCACTCACATGCCAGGATGTAACCCTAAAGTCACGGCCTTCAACAAACTCTTGCCAGGGTAAACTCACAGTGCAAACAAGAGTTCGAGGACGAAGAAGTTAGAATGAACAATGTAAACCAGGATGTGGAGCTCGTTATTTTCACAGTAGGGTAAGCATGGCGGCCATGGAACAATTGCAAAGCGACCCAAAGGCCCGAAATCCATGGAGGAGAATGACAAGGAATAGGGTTACACAAACCCTTATACTTCCAACACTTGGATGAGAAGAAAACACGTGGTCTCATAATTATTCAACCATGTAGTGGGTCGGTCATATAGTTCCTGCATGCCATTGATTCACAATGATTTAAAACATAATTTTATGCACAATCATATAAGTACTTAAATCATTCAAAGGTTCTACGTGATCATGGATGCCAACCTACGGTTGCATGGGCATAAACCATGAAGCCTCGAATCTTTGCCAAGGTTATCATATAGTCATCGTATAGTTTAAGACGAGGGCGATTTCAAAGCCTTTGTTTTTATACCAAACCTTACACATAATCCCATCGATGGAGTGGTCTAACACCACATCCCTTTTCCATTGCAAGTTATAGTATGAAATTTATAATTATATGTTTATTCATATTAAGATTTTTGTTGATCATGAAATCGATGCAATCTCATAATCGATATTCTTGCCCAAAGTATTTTATGCATAGAATCTTTAGTTCTTCACTAACTGTTTATCCATTTATTCATAACATCAATAGTATAGTTACAAATGTTGATAAGCCTTGAGCTATCGTAACTAAGTTTATGAAGTGAATCTTATGATACTTGGGAGATACTAATTAAAAGGCTATTTCATCACCTAGCCAAACTATGATGTTTAATAAAGTATTCCCAATAGACTTTGCTTAGCTAATCTTGTTGCCACCAACATTTATATTGTGACTTCATAAACATAGTTATAAATAGGATCATGAACTTATAAATCTTATTTGTTTATAACCAGAATTACTGGTAAACATGGATGCATTATAAACAAGATAGTTTATGTGTGTATTGGTGAGTATCATAGAAAAATATAGTTTTCAGTGAGTAGCTAATACTAGTATGTTGGCTATGAATCCTTTGCATAGCTCAGATCAACGAAGTTTACTAGCTTTTGGTTATTTACTCAACCATGACAAGTACTATTAGTTTCACCATGTTTTTGATTAGTAACATAAATTTTAGAACTATCTAGTGCTTGCATGTAGTAATAAAATAATCTCTCTTAAAGACTTTGACCTAAGTTAATTGTTGTGGCTAGAAGATTAATTCATGAGAATTATAAAAAAATAAAAATAAGAAAGTGAAGTGGAACAATTCCACTAGATTCTAAGTCCCTAGGACTTTATGTTCACTGTAATGTTTAGAACCTTAGGCAGTAATCTTCATCACAGAAGATGAATAACAAGCAATTGGTTATACTATTAATATAAGTTGATAATGTATATTACCGTTAGAAAAATCATTATAGCATTTCAGGTTATGCACTCTAAGTGAAAATAACTTACAACAAAGATCACAAGTTGTAAACCAGGGAAAGTAATTACTGTTGCTATTTTACATTCAAGAAAGAAACTCTTCTACGTGTATATCGTTGACAAGAATAATTGAAGAAAACAAAACTACTTGTTTTACCTCATAGAAGTAGATTATTATGTAACAACTTATTTACCAAGCTTTTTATGTTTGCAAATAGAAATATAGTTGGATGCTTTATGGAATTAAAGGCGTTACTCGATCATTAATACCTATAAAAACTGTAAGAACAATTAAGCTTTCTACATTAGCTTAAATGCTAACTAAGCCCTGGAATCCAAAGACAGTTCCACCTACTTGTCGCAAATTAAAACTTATTAGCAAACTGAAAGAGGAATTATTGCACAAGTTAAACCTAACCTTGTATCAAAAAGGTAGAATGCTAAGTGACTTAATTAAGATTATGTATTAACTAATCTGGTAACTAATTTTTTTATAGATAACTGTCAGTTGTTAGTAGACCGCATTCTCAACATTTTATGTATTTTCAAAATTTTAAATTTTTATGAAAATTTGGGGTTTTGACACCCCCATCCTTCGATTCAGGGAATATATTTGACCTTGGGCGCTAGTGCATCTTTGTGGTGTTTTTTGGCCTTCCTTGGGAATTTATTGCTGCCTAGAGCCACTCCCACTCACCCATGTTCTCACCCACACCTAGCATTCCTTCATTTATGTTCCAACATGCTCCAACCATGTTCACACTAGCATTCGTGACCGTTTAGGATGGTTAGTGATCTGATTGGTCCACCTAGGTTGGTTTGAGGGGCAAATCATAGTCTGACAAATGTATGCATCCAGATGGCCTCCAAAGGCTAAAAATTTCTCCCTAATGTAATATAAACCTGATCCAGACATATTTACATGTTGGAAAATCATAATAATATCAGTTATTGACTACATTTGTGTATTATATTTTCACTCTTTCAACTGTTTTGTGCATAATTTGTGTGTAATATCGAATTGTGAGAATCCCATTGGATCCTAGATCCTAATGTGAATCAATTCTGACATGGTATCAGAACTATTTGCAACTACAAATAAAAACTAGAGCGTTTGAGTTGTTGTTTGGGGTATTTTCTAGAGAAATTCGAGTGTTTGCATTGTAGGTACAATCAACAATTTGTCACTTAGTGTGCAAGAAAAAATGGAGAAGACTCATGTTTTTATGACCCCATTTAACTATTTCGAATGGAATGCCGAAATGGTTATCGAGATAAGGTTGAAAGGCCTGTATAGAGTCACCATGGGGACTGAAGTCGAACCCAACTCTGCTGTGGAGAAATTGAAGTACTTCAACAGGATTGATGAAGCATTTCGAATTTTTTCTATCAACATTTCGAGAGACTTACTCTTCCATGTAAACAATATGACAACTCCCAACGAAGTATGGCTCAAGCTTGAGGCATTGTTCATGAAGAATGATGAGATGAGAGGTCACCAACTAAAAAATGAGCAAATTATCTCATTGAGTCCATCTCACTGTGAGACAATCCAAGATTTCTTCACCAAGTTCAAATCGTTGGTGCTTCAGCTGAAATAGTGTGGAATAGAGAAGTAAGAGGAGAATCTCATCTTTTCAATACTTTTAAATCTAGGGCTAGAGTATTTTGTGTTTGTGTCAACATTCCACTCTATCAAGCTCACAACTCGAAATTGGAGGATGCCATCATTGGAAGTCTTCATGGAGTCATTGACACAAGATCAAGAAAATATTGTACAAATGGGCACCATCAAATCCAGTAAGGATTAAGCCCTTGCTGTAGGTGTTTTGAATCCAGCCAAAGGCAAGAAGAAATCCAAGGATTTGGAGAAGAAAGAGAAGAAGAAGCAAGATAAACCCAAATATTTAGATGGAGGTTTGAATCCTACCAAGGAAAAGGACAAGAAGATGCAAGAGAATACCAAATGCACTTATTGTCACAAGGGGTGGCATCCAGAGAGTGCATGCATGAAAAATACCATAGACATGATGGCACAACTGCTTGAGAAGAACAACATCCCCCTACCAGAAGGCGCAAGGAAGAAATATGACGGTTCGGGCTCATACAACAAAGAGAGGTGCCATGCCTTGGTTGCAGGTTCTTCAATATCTTCTTCATTCATCATAGTTTTAAGAGATTCTAGGAACATGGACTCCATGCAAGATTCCTTCTCGGCCGTTTATCCTTAAAATGGTCCATCCATTCTAATGGGTGAAGATTCATAGATCGAAGACAAAGGGATTGGAAGGATTAATATTGAAGATGGGTACTTAAACAATTTGTTGTTTGTGCTTGATCGGAAAAGGAACCTACTCTTAGTGTATCAAATGAAACACACTAGTGAATCCAAGAGAGTAAAATTTACTCCAAATTCAATGGAGATAGAAAAAATCTCTACAGGAAAAGTTGTGGCAATGGGTTTTGCTAACCATGACTACAGAATGTACAAATTCTCTCATTTTCTCCCCTACTCTCAAGGAAATGTTCTCCTGTCACATTCCAATGAGACAAGAAAATTGTGGCATGAGCGATATGGCCATATCAACCACAGGCACCTTCAGGAATTGAGCAAAGAAGGCATGGTGGGAGGGCTCCCTCCTATCAAGTTCTCAAATGTCACATGCAAATGATGTGTAATGGGCAAGCATGTTGAGCACAACTATGAGAAAGGGAAACAAATGAGAGCTATCCAAGTGCTTGATTTGGTGTATTCAGATATTATTGGGCCTCTTCCCACTCCCTCTTATGATAATTCAAGGTATGTGTTGACCTTCATAGATGATTTCTCAAGGTACCGCTGGGTATATTTTCTCAAACTAAAATATGATGTTTTTGAGACTCTCAAAGTTTGGAAAACCATGGTTGAGAATGTATATGGGAAAAATATAAAGGTCCTTAGGACTGAAAATTGAAAGGAATACATGAACAATAGTTTGCAGCATATTTTTTAAGAATGTGGAATCCAAATGCAGCATTTGGTGCCCTACACACCACACCAAAATGGTGTTGTAGAGCACAAGAACATGGCTCTCAAGGAGATGGAAACCTGTATGATGGAAGAAAAGGATTTGAATCATAAGATATGGGATGAAGCAATTAAATGTGCTGCATATGTTCAAAACATAGCTCCTCACAAAGCTTTGGATCGAAAAAATCCTTATGAGTCTTAGTGTGGTCACAATCCAAGTGTCTCTCATTTTAGGGTCTTTAGCTCAAAGGCTTGGGATAGGATTCCTATAGAGAAGAGAAAGGCCTTGAAACCTCAAAGAAAGGAGTCCATCATGGTTGGATATGATGAATATTCAAATGGATACAATATATTTGATCCCTCATCTTAGAAGACATTCATTGAAAGGAGTGTTCAGTTTGAAGAAGACCTCATCCAAGAGACCTAGCTGGATCACGAAGAATGCTCACATCCTCCACTCCATGATGATGTAAGTGATGAATCCTCTTTTGATTTTTATTATTATGATA
The DNA here is from genome assembly GCA_001517045.1 of Pseudotsuga menziesii. Classification (NCBI taxonomy): domain Eukaryota; kingdom Viridiplantae; phylum Streptophyta; class Pinopsida; order Pinales; family Pinaceae; genus Pseudotsuga; species Pseudotsuga menziesii. The sequence goes on from LPNX011017117.1 coordinate 285,579, forward strand.
TTGATGATCATTTTGATGACATTAATTCAGATCATGACTCACCCATTCAGCCAAATTGGGTTGAGAAAAACATTGAAGTAGCTGGGGATCTAGCTGATGATCCACTAGATTCTAGGAAGACTAGATCTCAATTCCACAATTCCTATTCTACTTGTGAATTTAATATTGCTGATATATTCTTCATGATGGATGGATTTGATCATAAAACATATTAGGAATAATCAATTGACCCAACATGGCAAACAACCATGCAAGAAGAGTTCAAATCATTGCAAGGCAATGAGACTTGGGAATTGGTTCCCTTGCCCTCCAAGAGGAAACTAGTGTAATGCAAGTGAGTCTATAGGACCAAAGTGGATGTTGATGGTTCAAAGATAAAGTATAAGGCTAGGCTGGTTGTTAAATTATTATCTCAATTCGAAGGAGTGGACTATACATATACATTTGCACCGGTTGCAAAGATGGAATCTATCAGGATAGTTTTAGCCATTGCCGCATCTAAGCACTGGGAGGTTCACCACATGGATGTGAAGATTGCATTTATTCATGGTGACCCTAAATAGGAGATATATATGCAACAAAATGAAGGTTTCAATTAGGATATTCACTTGTATGCATATTAAAGAAGTATTTCTATGGCCTCAAACAAGCCCCTAGGGCTTGGTATGCCAACATGGACAATTTTCTGATTTCACTTGGCTTTGAAAGATGTAAATCTGATCCTAATGTGCATTTGCAGCACGTTGATGAATTATTGCAGGTAATAATGTTGTATGTTGATGATATTTTTATTACATGTAGTTGCACTAAATAAATTGGATAAAGTAAGTCTTCTTTGGACAATGAATTCTCCATGACTGACCTTGGATTGTTGAGGCAATTTCCTGGATTGAAAATTGAGAAATATGAAGCATGGATCAAGGTCATCAAACCAAATTATGCTGCAGAATTGTTATTGACATTTAAAATGGATGATTGTAAGGAAGCCAAGTTCCCATTCCTTTCAGGAATAAAACTCGGTGAATTTGGTGCATCTCCATTGGTGGACAACTCGTTGTACATAAAACTAGTTGGGAGTATACTGTATCTTACACACTCCCGACCTGATTTAGAATATTCTTTAGGTTTTGTTTCTATATATATGCAGAAACCTCATGATATACATTGGAAGTATTCCAAAAGGATCCTGCATTATGTGCAAGGAACCAGACACTTCAGGGTACACTATGTTGCTGGTTCTCCACCATAACTATTTGGATTTACTAATTCTGATTGGGATGGATATTCCACTGACCTAAAATCCACTTCAAGTTATGTATTCATGCTTGAACATGGTCCCATATTCTGTTCAAGCAAGAAAAAACACACCATATCCTTCTCTTTAGCTGAGTCCGAGTATAGAGGAGCAGTGAATGCATCTACACAATGTGTGGGGTTGCAAGGTATTCTTGGGGAAATTGCATTTGCATTTGATTCACCCACAATAATTTGGTGTGATAATAAAAGTGAAACCAAGATTTCCATTGATCGTGTAGAGATAGAGGACCAAACACATTAATATACACATGCGCTACATCATGAGCTTGGTGCATGACTAGGTGATAGCCTTGCAATATTGCCCATCTACACAGAAAATTGATGACATATTCACTAAGAGCGTCACATAGAAGACATTCACCTATATGAGATCCCTTCCTGGAGTGGGTGACACATGGTGATGGATTCCATTCACTTTCATATTTTCTCCACGTCCATTTTTGAGGGGAGGTTTTGTTCCCATGTGGTTTTCCTCTTTACCTTGTTTTACATGGACTAATGAAATTTCTATTGTATGCGGTGAATTGAGCCTTAGTTTCCAAGGAATCCATAATATTTTGGTATAAGATGTACTAAGTTAGAATTAAGGGGGGTTTTTAGATAAATACTCCACCTTAGCACCATGATCATACACCTAGGACACATTTCTTTAGCCTTCATGCTATATTTTGTGGTCCAGACTTAGGCATATTGTTCATTTGCTGTAGTTGAGGCGCTCCAATTTGATCATTATGACAGTTGAGGAGCTCCACTTTGATCATTTGGACTAACATGAACCATCATTAATGACATATCAGTCTTGGTGTGCTCCCCCATCCCTAGATTTAGGGAATATATTTGAACTTGTGCGCTAGTGCATGTTTGTGGTGGTTTTTGGCCTTCCTTAGGAATTGATTTCCTCGTAGATCCACTGCCACTCACCCTTTTGCTCACCCACACCTATCATTCCTTCATTTATGTTCCATCATGCTCCAACCATGTTCACACTAGCATTTGTGACCATTTGAGATGGTTAGTGAGCTGATTGGTTCATCTATGGGGGTTTGAGGGTAAAATCATAGTCTCACACATGTATGCATCTAGATGGACTCCAAAGGACAAGAATTTATCCCTAATGTAATATAAACCTGATTCATACATATTTACATGTTGAAAAATCATAATAATATCAGTTATTGACTACATTTGTGTATGATATTTTCACTCTTTCAGCTGTTCTGTGCATAATTTGTGTGTAATATCGAATTGTGAGAATCCCCTTGGCTCCTAGATCCTACTCTGAATAGATTCTCACATATATGATTTCCGTGGATAACATATTTTCTATTTCCTTATTGACCATATCCTTGTATTTATGAGCTTATTTATATGGCTACTTCTTGACGGGATTTACATCTGGCATACTTTCAATCTTTATTTATACCATTTCTTGTACCAAATTTTTTAAGTCTTTATAAGATATGGAAAATACATCCTAGTATTCTTTGAGATGATTAACTATTTCTTCCATTTGTTTCTTTGATTAGTAATCAACTTGTTTTCCATTTTATGTTTTCCGATGATGGAGATATTGAATTCTTTCATCCAGTTCTACATCCATCCTGTTAGGTTCTCTTGATTCATCGATTTGTCATTTTCATTCTTTGAGTTCTGTAAAGGATGGAGAACACTATTTTTCTCTAAGCTCTCTATTTTTTTCCTTTTCTTCATTTGACACTTTCATAACTGATTTTTCTGGATTGGTTGTTCTAGGAAGATCTTTCTTCCTTATGAATGTTTTTCCTGGGGTATTACCCTTTTCTAATTCTAAGTGGGTTAGAAAATGTACTTGCTACTTCTAGTCAGTCATGACGTTTTTTCACGTTGAGCTCAACCAAAGAGTAGGTGTAGTTTCGACTACATTGAATGGTCCTTCTATTAGTTTGATAACATGTTGAATATATTGCACAACTTCCTTAAGGCAATCTTCTGTGGGAGTAAATGAGAAGTCTTTAATGAAATTTTACTTTATATATTTCTCATGAAATGTTTCACCTAATGCTTTTTTGATTTAATACCAATTATTGGGCATGATATCCAATGGGATTGGGAAAAAATGTGGCCATACCCATTCATCATGGTAACCTAGTATTTTCAATTCTTTAGCACAAGTGTTGATGTGGTTGGGAGGATTTTGTCCTTGTTTTAATTTTGGGTTTTTTGCTTGTGATGTTAGAATAATTCCTCCAAATCACTTGACAAAATAAGTCGACATTGTTTTCCAAGTATGAAGGTGGGATTGATGAGTGTCCCACCACCTAGCATCTTGAATCATAAATGTTTCAACTAAACTATGTAGTTAGCATTTATCTTTGACATTTTTAGGGACTTTGCCGATGTGTCTAGATGACAACTCACATTATTTAAGCGAAAGCTATGGAAAATTGGTTAGTTTGATTTTAGTCAGTACTAATTTTGGATACTCCATTGATTTCCTCTTGAAACTTTTTGGAATTATATATATTGCAAGGGATTTTATCACCGAGTGTCAAGGAATGACTTTGATTGCCAATTGTTTCTTCCTTTCACACACCTGGGAGGGACGTGGCAGAAATATTCAAGCCACTCATTGTGTCCTTGGGGGAATGTCTCCAGTCAAGGCTATCACCTTGTTCTTGACTCCTCCATTTAGGCTCAACTCCTAAGGAAGCAAAGGGGGGTAGACCCTATTAAATTACTAAGGATAATTACTTTAGTATGATGGTATTAAATTGAATAAGCTGCCTAGGAGTTTGAAATTAATAATTGATAACCATAGATAACAAGATGAAAAATAAACACAAGTAAGCACAATGATGACACACAATACATATATTGAAAGAAGTAAAAAAATAACTAGTGCCTTAAAATGGAGTCGCAAAATGATTAAATGTGCTTGCATGTGCTTGGAGTGAATGTTTTGCAATTGTCTCTTAGTACGTTTTAAGTTAATATGAAAAATGAGTGGATTAAATTAGACGAAGGGGGACTCCAGATATACCTGAGGGGTACTTGGAGTATGTCCAAAAATAAAACCTTCATGGCTACCTGCAAGGAATGTGTGGGATGAATGGAGTCTCTGAGATTGTGTTCATAATACACCCGCTAGGCTGTAACAGATATCGACACCTCGAGGTCACTGTGTAGAAGTTCCCACTTCCTTTGGGTAATTTGCCACTGTTTACGGTTTGATCGAGGTGTTGGGTTTTCGCCTGATGGTGGTTAATTGGGGAAGGTGAAACCTGATTAATCTAGTCACTCACATTTCTTTGGATGCTGATTGACTGATCGACTGAAACAAAGTCAAAATGCAGAGCATACACACCAGAGTCTTTGTAATTTTTAGTAAATTTTAATTGATGTGTTTTTATTAAAAAAGAAAACAATCTAGGAACCTCTTTCGGTCCAAGTGGACCTCAATCGGGGAATCAAGGAGGGGGTTGATTTTAAATTGATTGCTTGCATAAATTAACACTAAACAATGAAGCAGCAAAAATAAAACAAACCACAGGTTCTCTAATTAAATCTACCACGATCCTCTTTCACCTTTTGGTTCAATCAGGATTTGTGGGGTAAGTATTCAAGTTAATTTGACTTTATAATATGTAATATATGATGAAAGTAATCAAAGTAAACTATTTTTCATAAATAAAACTAATCTAGAGCAAAAAATAGAAAAAATGCAAAAAAGAGAAAAATGACGCGAATCCCCCAGGGGGGATGGGGAATGGGCTCGAAAGAGCCTATTCTAAATTATTTTTTATTACCAATGGTTAAAATATAAAAAATATTATATAATGCCTCTTGGTTCTTATACAGAATGAACCCGAGATCTTACAAAGTGCAAAAATTAAAGATTTCGGCAAAAGGGGAGACCCTTGGGGGTTCCGGATGGCCCAAAAGTGACTTCTCTGAAAGAACCTCCTCCTCTTTTCTGTTATACCTGCTAAAAACTAGCAAACTTATTAAACTGAAATATACCCAAAAGCACTTTGAAAGTATCTTTGGGTCAGCCCACTTTTAACCAAGGAAAGCAAGCTTTCCTTGAGATCTTGGCTTGAATTTTGGGAAGCCAATATGATGTGCAATGATTGCTGGATTTATCTTTTATAACAGAAAACAGAAATCTAATGCATGGAAGTTACAAATTTTCTTTAAAATGCCATGCAAAAAGGAAGATTTCCCCAAATTTAGATCTAGAATGCTTATGAAACCTTTTAAGAACAAGATCTAGATTATGAGATTTAAGAAGATAGATATTGTTAGGATATTTAGACACTTAGGAGTTAGTTAAGATCAACTTGTGTGATATATCCGTTAGGTAAAAGTGTGTTTCTTTAGTATGCATAAGTATGCATCTGTAAATATTCTAATCCGACGGTCACAATATGTTCTAGACATAGAGTGATCCGACGGTTCAACTTCTCTTAGATCATACCTACCATTGATCTGTGGATTAACACCCGATTGGTCTATGATCTCTATTTAAAGAGCATAGAGGATCCTTGGCTAGTTGATCGATTATGAGAAGCTCATGTAACTTTCTTTCTTTTGCATAATAAATTGCTCCAAGTAGCTATTTGGTTGGGGCCGTGGATTGTTTCCCTCTCGAGGGTTTTAACCACATGACAAACATCGATGTGTTGATCTGTGATCTATTTGTGTGAAGTGATATCTGAAGGTGTTCGATATTTTGGGAGTACCCTGTGTACCCAAACATGGTATCAGAGCTTTTATGAAGAGCCGCTTTCGGTTTTGATCAAGATCTGGAACCGGTGTTGCCAAAACTTTAAAAGGGTTTATGGTTCTGGATTTTTTATGTATTTGTGGCCTATGGGAGCTGTTCCATTGCATCCGAAGCTCCATTTCCATTGGGAAATAGTTTTCATTTCACCGAAAACCGTTTCCGTTTGCTCCAGAAACACCCATTTCGGCAAATCTGAAGGTATAATGTTACAGTGACGGATTTGTTTTTTTTAAATCTCTCATATTTTATCACTTTGTTATTAAATATTTTCTGTTTTAGTCTCAGATTGTTTCCTTCCCTGACTGCGTATGCTATTTGCTGTGCACCTTGTGCGATCGCGGTGAATCATAAACAGTAAGAGAATTTTTTTTTTCTTGTCTTCTCAGCTACGTATGCTCTTTGCCGTGCACCTTGTGCGATCACGACAAATCAGAAACAACGAGAAAACTTGAAAATGTAGACTTTCCGGGTAAGCTAACCAAGATCTAACT
>LPNX011017124.1:0-35696 GCA_001517045.1 Pseudotsuga menziesii
TTTCCAGTTTACTTTTTGTTTTATCGAACTGCTACTAAGGATTCCAGATTCCTTAGTAGGTGCTCATCAGCACAAGCTAGGGTGAAAACCCTAGCTACATCAAGGACGCCAAGAAACTGTCTTTCAACGTTCTTCGGGAAAGCATATCTTGTACCCTTTCTGACTATTGAGACTTTAGGTATTTTTGTAGTGATTGCTCTGTGGTTTGTCTATGTTTAGCCGACCTTAGGGTTTAAAAAGTAAAATTTACAATCATGGAGGACCAGCCTATAAGAAGGTCACAAAGGTTGCAAAACCTTCCTCCTCTTATCACATTGGAACCTCCACCTCCCCCTCAAAGGTGGAGATTGGACACAGATGGTTCATTTGAACCGATAGGAGTCAATGAAGTTCCAGGTGAACTAGAACTTAGGGAAACCATCTTAATTTAAACATAGTTGAGATAGAAGACTTGCAATTTGCCGAGTTTGCAAGGAATTTTAATACACCTCTAACTGATTTAAACGATCCAGTGATTGTTCAGGTTCGTCCTTTTGATCCACCCGTGATTGGTGTCCCTGTGGGTAGGATAATGTCTACCGTAGGAGAAAGTTATTTTACCTTCACCTCAGCTGCTCAGGTTGAAGGGTTGTTACCTCCCCTGGTTAGTACCCCTAGAACAAACATACCTACTACGCCCTTAACTCCAGCGAGCCGAGTGGTTCAACCACCGTTTCCCACAAGTCTAGCAGGTTCTTCTGGTGGAATGGTCACTGGGATTCCTAGTGTACCTACTGTACCTACCTCCTTCGCACATGCTACCTAGAGTGGTCCTATAGGATCCTCGGGTTTTGTCCAAGGATTTCCTTGGAATGGGGGGCACATTCCCCCATCCAGTCCATACGTAGGCCCCACACCCTCTTTTGTAGGGGTGTAGTTTGGAAACACTAACCCTTATGGTCAAGGTTTCCAAACCCTGGTTTCTGTTCCGTTCACGAGCTCTCCCTTTTCATTTTTTAGCAGAGGGATACTTTCTCCTGTATTTCAAACCCCAGTTTCGACTGGGGCAGCCAGAACCTCTTATACTGCACCTTACACAAACTATCCTATGGCTTACGGATGGAACCCTTTTCAAAGCAACCCATCCACTTCACAACCACCAGCAGGGGGAAACCCCACCTTCACATATGGGAACACGGGGGTAGGTCCCTCTAATCCCCAAACTGGTACTTTTAGTGCTCTAGTTAGACCTAAGCTTCCTTTCCTGGAAACGATAAACTTGCCAAATTTATCTAAACTAATGAATGACCCGGTGAGGCATGATCCCTCCTGGCCAGTTGTACCTACCAAGTTTCCCTCGGACATCCCAAAATTCGAAGGCAAAGTTGGTGAAGATCTTGGGGCTCATGCCACCACTTTTCATTTATGGTGCTCTTCCAACTCATTGAATGAAGATTTAGTTCGGTTGAGGCTGTTCCAAAGAACCTTGACGAGTACTGCAGCAAATGGTACATTGAGTTGCCTTCTGCTGCATTCAGCTGTTTTTGGGACTTGGCTAATGCTTTCCTTAGTCACTTCCAGCTTCATGTCCGATATGATTTTGGAATGGACTTGTTGTCTACCTTTCGGAAGAACAAGGCCACCCATATCTCGGATCACATCCAAGAGTGGAGGAGGTGGAAGAGCCTTATTAAAGCCACTATTCCTCCCGAGTTCTTACTAGAATGGTTCCTTAAATCCCTATTGCCTTATATATCTAAGGACGTATCTACTTTAGGAGTGACGAACGAGGAAGAAGCTATCCTCAAGGCCCAGTAGCTTGATTTGATTTATTCTCAGTATAGGATCTTATATGATATTATCCCTGAGGCATCGAGGCCAACACATGATGCAGAGAAACCTAAGCCCGGACCCCATGCAGATGGTGTGGTTGGTTCCATGAATTATCCCACTATAGAATATTTGGCCAAACAGCTCCATCAGTTGTCCGTCAAACATTCTACAGTAGAGGTAGCAAAGGCTTCCCCCTTACCCCAAAATGCAAATGTTTTTGCAGAAACCTCTTAGAAGGGAAATCAACAGCCCGGTGGGAAAGAGAAGAGAAGAAAGAAAGGGGAGGGAAATCAAAACAAGCAGAAACCAGCAAATAATGCTGATGGGGGCAAGAAAGAAAAGAAGAAGGTGAAATTCCCATGTAAGTTGTGCTATGAATATCACCTCACCCATTGTTGTCCCCTTATGGAACAAGCTCAGAAGCTGTTAAAATATCAACAACCGGCTATCCTGAAGGATCCTTTTCCCCAGGGGCAGAATTCAGCTTCAGCTTCAAATGCAGCAGGGGGCACCCTAAATGCCCCTGACCCCAATTATATCAACATGGTTCGATATCAAACTTTACTACAGACTAGGAATAAGAACTATGAAAAGAGACCTCAGAGAAGGGTAAGTCCATAGGTGAAACTTCTAACCCTCTAATGATCGAGAAACCTGTCGAAATTATGCCCAAGATATCGAAAGGTACTGTCTTTAAGAATACCTTGCATAATCCTAATGCTAGGGCTGCATCCAACTACTCCATAGTTGAATACTTAGCCCATACACCTTGTGCAATGTCGGCTTTAGAGGTGTTACGGAGTTTTCCTGCCCAACAGGATGCACTCTTAGCAGCCTTAGGCAGTATGGACTCATCAAGTCTCATGGCGAAATTTCACTTGTCTGATGTCAAAATTCACCTACCTTACCATGTAGCCTTATCGATAAATGTCATCCATGGTGGAAAGACCATTGGAAGGGCAGTTGTCAACGAGGGTGCTTCTACATGTGTTATGTCCTTGTCATGTTGGAAAGCTCTTGGATCCCCAGAGCTTGTCCCGTCAAACACCCTGCTTACTGCTTTCGACAGAAGGTCATTCCATCTACATGGTATCCTACCGGCTTTTGAAATTAATCTGGCAGGGAAAGCGATGTCTGTTGAGGTGGAGGTGATTGATGCACCTTTGGACTATAATTTTCTTTTGGGAAGAAGATGGACTTATGCCATGTCTGCTATTGCATCGACCGTCTTTCGGGTGGTATTGTTTCCACACGAAGGGAAGTTGGTTACCGTTGACCAACTCAATTTTACTCGAAAAGGCTGCATTGAATCTAATGAGTCTAGTGTACCTTTGGTTGATCAGGCCAAACCTATTGCAGAGAGCTTAGGAGATGGAATGTACACATCATTGATGGGCACATTTGATCTTCCAGCTCCGATTAATTATATAGGTTCTACTAGTGTGGGGAATTCCATAGCCATGGTTGTTGATAGGACTGATCCTTGGGTTCTCCCTTCCCACCATGAACTTGAAGTGCCCTTATCGGTAGTGGAAGTGGCTTATCAAGCTATCACCCAAACCACTATTGATCCCATTTCGGTCCCCCTCTTAGTCTCAAAGGAACTGGAAGAATCCTATCTGCCTGCTTAGGTAGAAAACTCTTTGCATTCTACAGATTGTTTAGATATGGTTTCACCTTCTGATGAAGCCATTCTGGAAGCCATGTGCGGACGAGATAAGATCTTTGAAGATCTTCACCATCGATCCTATTTTCTTCCAGAGTTAAGCATGATAGAGAATCAAGAGTTTCATGTGAGACTGGTAGACGATGTTGATATGGCCGTTAATCACTTACCAAGGGAAGGAATGTTTGCTGAGGGGAATATGGCAAATATTTCTGCTACCATCCCTATGAACATCTCTGTAAATCCTAACGTTGTGGAAAATATACATATCGGAGAAAACTGCTCTCCTGAGGAGATTGTGATTTATACTGCCTTGTTTAATGAATTCCACTACGTTTTTTCCTGGCCATATGAGGAGATTCCAGGCATTGGTCCATCTATAGTCAAGCATGAGATCCGAACATACCTTGACGCTAAACCTGTTCGGCAAAAGTTGAGACCTGTTAACTCACGTAAAGCGGTAGCAGTGAAGGCTGAAGTGGAAAAACTATTGAAAGCCAGTTTTATTTATCCCATAGCTTTGACGGAATGGGTATCCAACCCTGTTCCTATTGATAAGAAGAGAGGGACCATACGCGTCTGTACCGAATTTAGAGATTTAAACAAAGCCTTTCCTAAGGACAACTATCCCACACCATTTATAGACCAAATTATTGATGCTTGCGTGGGAAGTGAAGTTTTTTTGTTTATGGATGGTTTCTCTGGATATAATCAAATTCAAATAAAACCGGAAGACCAACATAAAAATGCTTTCATTTGTCCTTGGGGTACCTTCGCATACAAGAAAATTACCTTTGGATTGAAAAATGTTGGGGCTACCTTTCAGCGGGAAATGAATTTTGCCTTTCATGATATTAAAGCCATTGTCGAACCCTACATTGATGATCTGCCTACACATTCTCGTAAGAGGATTGACCATCCAGATCACTTGCGTTTGATATTTGAACGATGCAGATACTATAAAATTCACTTGAATCCCCACAAGTGTGTGTTCTGTGTCGAGTCAGGGAGATTGCTCGGATTCATTGTCTCTAACAAAGGCATTCAGGTGGATCCTTTAAAAGTTGAGGCCATTGTAAATCTGCCTCCTCGTCGTTTTATCAGGCAGCTTTAGAGCTTGCAGGGAAAGTCCAATTTTCTTCGACGTTTCATTGTAAACTATGCCAATATTACTAAGGTTTTCAAGTGCTTTCTAAAACAGGACACCCCATTTGTATGTGATGAAACTGCACAACTCGCATTCAAGGCATTGAAAAAAGCTTTGTTTTCGGCACCATTATTGTGTCTTCCAGATTAATCTAGGGATTTTATATTGTATTTGGCCGTGTCTGAGTCGACCATAGGGGTAGTCATAGTCCAGGAGGACGATAAGCTCCAAGAGCATGTCGTTTACTATCTTAGTCATGCTTTAGCCGGACCTGAACTTAGGTAATCCCACGTCGAGAAGTTGGCCTTAGCAGTTGTTTATGCTATTCAGAGGTTATGTCACTACATCTTACTAAGGACTACAATGGTAGTGGCAGATGTTAATCATTTTCAATATGTTTTGTCCTGACGGAGAGTTGGAGGAAAATTCAACAAATGGATAGTCATTCTCCAAGAGTTTGACTTGGATTTTCAGTCCGCCAAATCCAAAAAATCCTTAGTTTTTGTTGAGCTTATTGCAGAATTTCCAATAGAAGAAGATGTAGCTATTGAAGAAGACTCATTCCCAGATGAGTACATCTTTTTTATTTCCACCTCTGACCCCTGGTACGGAGATATACTTATCTATCTCCAAACTTTGAAGTGTTTTGCAGCTTTCTTGTGGGAAGAACGACGTAAAGTATGCCTACATGCCAAGAACTACTTCATCATAGGAGATACTTTATACCGTAGAGGGGCAGATTCTTTTTTGCGTCGATGTCTTACCCATGAGGAAGCAGAGATTGTCCTGAATGATGCCCATAATGGAGTGTGTGGGGGTCATTTATCTGGGTTAGCAATGGCCCAGAAGATATTACATGCCGATTATTTCTAGCCCACAATATTTAAAGATTGTGTGGAAGTAGTGAAGCGTTGTCACCCTTGTCAGCTTTATACTTGAAAAATGCGGTCATATCCCGCTCCGTTATTTCCCGTCATCTCAATGGGACCCTTCATGAAGTGGGGGATTGATTACGTGACGTGTAACCCAGCCTCCACTGGGGGGCACAAATATATCATTGTCGCTGTAGACTATTTTATGAAATGGGCAGAGGAAATGCCCACCTTTAAAGCTGGCGGGGAAACTGCAGCTTTCTTCGTGTTCAATCAAATTACAGCACAATTCAGTATACCCAAGGTGATTGTCACTGACCATGGAAGTCATTTTCAAAATAGCATGATGACTGAATTGACCACTATGCTAGGATTTAGACAAGAACATTCATCTTCGTTCTATCCTCAAGGCTATCCTCAAAGGCTATCCTGAAGGCTATCCTCAAACGTACTATTAATATAGCCTGTTCCAACTGGCATATCATGTTATATCCTGCACTTTGGGCATATCAGACTAATGTAAAAACTACTACAGGGTTTTCACCTTTCCAATTCATCCATGGAGTGGAAGCTGTTACCCCAATTGAATGTGAAATCTCATCTTTAAGAATTGTTATTCATGTGTTACTTGATACAGATGAGCTTGAAGAACGTCTATTACATTTAGAACACCTTGATGAACAATGTAGAGATGTGCTGATAGTAAACCAAGCTCATAAAAATAGGGTCAAAAGCCAATATGATAAATCAGTCAAGCCTCGAATTTTCTCTGAGGGACTTGTTTTTCTCTGGGACCAAGACAAAGAACCTCTGGGGGTAGGAAAGTTCAGGTTTATGTGGTTAGGACCTTATATCGTGTCGAAAGTGTTAAAGAAAGACGCATATGAATTGATATATTTTGATGGGAATAAGCTGGCTAAGTCTAGAAATGGGCTCTACCTGAAAAAGTACTATGCTTAGGCTTAGCACGTTTCCTTGTATTTTATTGTATGTATTTTATTGTACACTAGTTCGTCGGTTTGTGTTTTTTATACCATCTGCTGGTTATTTTAGATGTCTTCCAAGAGGTTCATAGGTTTCGCTGATGGTGCCAGTCGCCACACTTGTAATTTAGCTTCAGCTGCATGGGTCATTTATTTGCCCTCGGAATAGTTAGTTGCCTTAGGAGGTGCTTGCTTAGGTCCTGCTTCCAATAATGTGGTTGAATATAGGGTTGTAATTGAGCTTCTATGGGATTCTTTGTCACGTGGTATCACTCAGCTGGAAGTCTGACTGGACTCTCAACTGGTGGTTTCCTAGCTCAATCAGGCTTATTAGGTGCGAAACCCTATTCTATTGCATCAATTTATGCAAGTTAGGTTATTGGAAAGACAATTTGAGTTCATTACATTCAATCATATTCCAAGGAATAAAAATTCATTAACTGATGCATATGCTAATTACATCTTGGATTGGCATTTAACACATCTTACATAAAAAGTATACAGCAAATACATAAAAAACATTTGTAAATAAACCAGCAAATATATATGTGTGTGTGTGTGTGTGTGTGTGTGTGTGTGTGTGTGTGTGTGTGAATATCTATCTATATAGATAGGTTGAGTCTCTGATCCTCAAATCCAGTCATAACTGTATAATATACAAAAAATATACAAAATATGGATCTAAGTCCATCAAAATGCCCCTAGGTCTAAACTTGACCACCCTGGTCCCCTCGGTCACCCTGTACTCTGGCTTCTTCAGCCTCTTCGGCTTCAGCAGCCTCAACAGCATTTATCTATATCAGTATTGCTCTGGCTACCCGCCTCAAAAGGCATATCCAGATAGGTGGTACACCAACCACGAACTCTTGTATGATGGCTGGGATGTGCTCAATCCGTAAAGTAGGTACTCTCTGGGTAAGCCTGGCCCACTTCCCCTCGAGAACCCTAATCAAGCCCTGGTCTTCTCCCAAGATAGGACGTACATACATACGTGGATTTCCTTCCGGGCGGACTGGTCCAATATCTGCATTTTGACATGCTAAAAGGATTAGAACTCTTATATATATGTACATATCTCTATATTTAAAATTCATACAAATTTTAAAATTTTGAAAATAAAAATTACCTAACTCTCCCCATGCTCCTCCTTAAGGGAGGACGAGGTCAGCATCACCATGAAAATCCATTCCAGCATATGGAAACTGCTCCAAAGCTGGCAACTGTCGCTCCCACCAAAAGTAGAAGTCATCATCATAGACACCCTGCACCGATCCACCACCTCCTTGGTGGAGGAAAATATCTCCCCACCTGGTCAACCTAGGCTGACAAGGAGAACGAACCGGTAGTGGCACTGTAGGACTCAATCCCGACACTCTCTCAAAGAAGAAGGCTACTAGTATGTTGGAATACCCAAAATTCTTCCTCCTGCCTCTTTTGCAGTCAGAGAGTTGTTTTCTCATAATCGGGATCACTCCCAAGCACCAGTCATATAGGGCTCCCTGCATACAATCTACTACTAGTCTCATCTAGTTCCGAGTTGCAAGGTGGAGTGATGACGACCCTGCAACCCTCACTATAGTACTCATCAACACCTGCAAAGGAAGGTCGCATATGTGAACAATAGGGATGCAGCTACCCTGCTTTTGTGTGCCTAGCACACAGTATATATCAATATAGTTCTGTACACTTAGAGGGTCACCGCCTCTGCCGGTGCCTTCCAAGTTTACCGGAGCTCCTCGTCGTGATAAACCAGCAATGAAATAGACATCCTCAGAAGTAATCTCTAAAGACTCACCTTGAAGGTCAAACATGCCCAAATCATGATCCCAATAATTTATCAAGAACTCTAAAAGGCAGACATTGGCCCGCATGGGTGAGGTACAGGAAAACTTCAATAACCCACTTTGACGTAAAATATGCACTGTGGGCGCATCTTGAAGAGCTTCTTGATCCATGTCTTCATGTTCTCGCTCCCTCCACTCAAGCACCATCTTTCAACCTAATAACCAAGCAATTGCCAACCTTTAGTTTCATATAAAATTTTGAAAATTTGACCCTACATACCCTTTTTTCACCTCACGCGGCATACACGAAAGTCTTTTAAGGCAGGTTGCGTACTGTACGTGACTGTCCTTCGGACAACCCATGCACAGAACGTGTGTACATGACTTTTACTATACCAAACCCACATACACAACGTTGTTGTTTTGAAGGCATCTAAAAATATGAAATTAGGGATTAATTTTGACAAATGCTTGGATCAAAAGAAAGAGCATGGAGTGTAGTCTTATTTGACACTTACGGTTTTGGAAATGGTCCATCGGATTGTCCACATCGAGCAATTGAAGGTAGAGGTATAAATTTGTCTTCTATGGTTAAAAATCCAAATTGTGAGTTTTTATTTATGTTTTGAACTATTTATAGAAAATTTATTTTTCAAGTGGGTTTTTTCCCTATAGTTCATAATTTATAAAACTAATACCATATCTTTTATTCCATGTGACAGGTTCATTATCATTTTTAAGGTGTTTTTTCTCATATAGGATGGTTTTTCAGCGTTTCACATGCATTCTGCATTTATAACTACTCCATCTTAAACCTTGCATTAACATTTTGACCACGGACTATGGTATTTTTAACCATTAGTTCTTTGTCTTTACCATTATTCTTCCATGGATAGGACCTTCCTCCTATGAGTATCCTCATTTAGATCCTATTTATTATCTTTTGATACTCAATTGCAACTGTCATTGGTTCAGGGGAATCTTTTTAGCTATTTTTCACGCCAAATTGAGCCTCATTTGGTCTCTTTTTACAAGCTATCCCTTTATAGGACTCCCCACCCTTATGGAGTTTCTTTAGGCCCAAGTCTAACTCCTTAAAACAGACTTGACTGTCGAGTAAACTTGTCTGTTCAAGCTCGTTAAGAATACATGAATGGGAATCCACATTGGTGGTAGGTTATCTCTTTCTCGGACCATGTGGAATAATATGAGAAAGGATCACTCTCTTGTCTATGGAATTGAGAAAAGTATTCTCAGGTACAGGTTTATCACTTTTTCGGACCTGAGGGACTAAATTTACAGAAAAGGAACACCCAGTATGAGCTCAGTTTTCTCTTTTTCGTTCTCTGGACCTAAACATGAAAAATATTTCGAGTGTACTTTGTGTCTTTGTCATGCTCGTTAAAAACCAAGAACAAAGCATTGAGTTTATTGTTGTAAGCCCCATTTCTTGTACTCAAATGGATCTTTCCAAGTGATCTTGCTTTCCTTCACACTCGTAAAACTCAAGCTATATGTTGCTCTCGAAGGAGCATTGGGTAGGTGGTAATTTAACCTTTTTTGGACCTCCTTGACTAGTACGAAAAGGTTCACCTTTTCTTCTACAGAAGTTAAGAGAGTTCTTCTGTGGTATATTTTATACTTTTCTGGCCTCAAGAGACTAAATTGGAAGAAAAAGGACGCCCCTGGAGTCTTCTTTGGAATTTTCAGACTCTCTAAATATGAAAATACCGAGTGAGCATGTACTAGTTCGGGCTCATAAAATCCACGAATCAGTGACACTATCAAGCATTGTTCCCTCTTCTCTTCAAGCTTGTTAAAAAATGAAAAGAGATTCGAGTTGACTTTCCTGGACTCGTTACAATTTAACAAGGAAGGTAAGGAAGAAGTTTTCTTTTGGTTCTCAGTTAGTGGTAGCATGTCATAATTGAACAAAGCTCTCTCTATTTTTTCTGATACTCATGTCTTAGTGTTCACTTTCATTTCAGCTTTTAATTCGAGTTTCTTAACTCCTCCTCTTGTCAGTTCTATCAAGGGAATCTGATCATGTCTCCTACATGACAAATACGTTTAGTTGTTCTATCTGTAAAGTTAAAAATCTTCCTTGGGTCATCTTTGTGTCATGCTCATTGTTCAAGGACTTAACCCCATGTCTGATCTATATCTTGATCCCATCATTGTCGTATCTGATTGCTACTTATGTCTCCCTTCCTTTACCTAGTTCGTAGTCACTCTTGTGATCCATTGGAGGATCTATTTCCTTCCTTATCACAGTATGGTTCCACATCAGCACTTCCTGACGACAAAGACCTAGAGTTTTGATGATTGTACCTCAGGATTAACTTTCATTATTGGTGAATTCCTTTGCTTCAGTTGTTGATTATCACCTATTGATTGACAATCTGTTGAATCCGCTCCATGTTCGACTTCAATAACATCTATTCACATGGCTTGGATTGTACTGGTTCTTTGGGATTGTTTATCAAGACCTTATTTTCACATTCATGGACTAAGTTGCGTAAGATAATGTTGTGGTTACTTACATAGCTTCCAGATCTTTGAAGACTCATCATTATTGTATATTGTGGCTTCGATCCACCTTTGTAATATGCGTGGTCTTGTACCTGTACTATATGATGTACTCAAATATTGTAAAGGAGCTAGTGTTCCAGTATATTGAACATAGCATCCTCACATATGACTTTGTATATGACATTATTATGTATTTGTTTCAGGTACTACCTCTACTCCATTGGACTTTTGAGTTCTCCAAAGATAATGATTATAATGTATTTCAACCATCGCTTTCCTCTGACCTCACACATTAGGGGGCATCTGTTATCAACCCAAATGGCACTTCTCCGTCCGAGTGCCAACAATTCATTATGTTGGCACACAAAATGACATTTTAGGATTGAAGTTTGCCAAAACACTATAGATGGGCATGACATGAGATGCATTTATCCTTCAACCAGCTTGCCATTTTATTTTTTTAAGTGTAGATTATCGTACGCAACTATCTCCATTGAAACTAGCATATGTACGTGACTATCCTGGTTGACAACTCACGTACTGTACGCGAATATCTCCATTACAACCCGCATACAGATCTCTATGTGGGTTTCCTTTAGGAGACTCACGTGTCATACGTGGGTTGCTTATATTAATGGTCATGTACACCTCCATTCGACATTAAAAAATATAAATCATGATTAATGGAGATTAGTTGAGCCCTAATCATTAACCATCTCAATTGTCTCAACCTCCTCAACCTTCGAAACTACTCTATTTCCCAAAGTATAAATAGAGGCCCTGGGGAGGGCATTAAGGAATCAATTTTGGAGAGCAAAGTTATGTTGGTGGTATATCTTCAAAAGTCTTGGAGCAGCAGAACTCAGAGTCATTTGGTTGCAAAGGAGTCCTTGTCTTAGGCGTTGGGTTGTACACTTATCTCCTCATTCACTGATTGTTAATAAAGAGAATTCTTCTTCCAACATTATGTTGAGTCTCTTTCATGTATTAGGGTTTGATGAATATATTTGATTAAGCACTATATATGTTATTTATCTAACCTGTTATATATACATGTATAAGATTGTACTTGGATAATTTTCTCTTTGCAGGTGAAGGAGGTGCATCCCTGAAAGAATTGGAGAGAAGCAGAGCGGAAGAAGATAAAGCTTGGATCAACCGTCGGTAATCAGGTGAGTCCAATATTTCTTCCTATTTCCTTTCTGCATTTAACTAAAGCTAATTGTCTGCAAGTTTTATAAATAAGTTGGTAACCTCAGACCCTAGGTTATAAGGGTGTTTATTCCTGAACAACAGGCTGACCTGAACTGGATGGGGGGTTAACCACATTTTGTTGGAGACATCTACCATCATACACACTCTTTCGGTCAAATTGGCCTAGTTAAACCACTATCCTAAGTTTAATTGACATCAGTGGAGCATTAATTGCCATCATCCAATCACACCCATGCCTACCTACAGTCAAGGAGGCTAACTGGAGCACTCCGGGGGTGATCTAAGTGATATTAATGCACCTAATTGCTAATTGGTGGTTACAATCAGTTCAACCAGTCAGTTACAGTCAGTTAAGGTGCCTCCATTCATTAAATATATTATTTAATGATTATTTAATGATTATTTATTATTATTTAATGAACTGGAGTCAACAAGGCGCCTCCACCAATTTCTGATGGTCAGTTCAACTTCAGTTAACTTCATCAGGGTTCATTGGAGTCATGCAGGACTAGCACTTGATGGTTGGATTGCTATGGCATGTGTTTGATCTCCTTCAGTTGAGATTCAGTCATTTATTGCACTCCGACTTCAGTTAGGGTTTGGTGAGTCAATTAGGGTTCTAGTCAAGTGGTTAACTGAGTGAGATTGCATGGCAAAGAGTCAGTTAAGCTAGACTCACTCATTGAATTCGAATTGTCCCTTAGGTATTCGAATTTTTCATGGAGTTAAGCCATTGCTCTGCATGGATATTGTAACCATTTTATTGTTTATAAAATATACAGAGAGGAAACCATTTCTGGTTCCAGTTATTTCCAATTCATGAGTATTTGTTAATAATTCTTTGATGATTTTGATTCCTAGTTCCTAGATCATGTGCAAGAATTAATATGGTATCAGAGAATGCAGTGGGACGAAGATCAATCTCTCAAAAAAAATATTTTTTACATATTTCTCGATGGAAAGTGAGCAATAGCTCAAAAATCCAGCACTGCACCAGAAGCCAAGGCTCACCACTCAATATCCCAAGTAAAGAACTTGTTGATCAAGCTTGCTTGATTGACTATGCTAGGTGTGATGAAAGCCTAAAATGTGCAGGCTGTCCGACCTTACGGTGCCTTTTTTGTTTTGATTTGCAGGTTTTATCAGGTATAACTTCGAATGGACTCATCAATCCCTCTTCTCACCCCATTCACAAGCTATTCAGAATGGAAGTTGAAGATGATTGCATCTCTGAAGAGACGAGGTCTCTATGAGGTGTCTATTGGAATTGGAAAAGAGTCTTATGAGAATGAGAATGACTGGTTAAATGAATGTGATAGAGCTTATGGAACAATAGCTCTGTCCCTTGATGATAGCTTGTGCTACCTTATTTATTCTGTTGAATACCCAAAGGAAGTCTGGACAATATTGGACAGAACCTTTGGCAAGAAAAATGAGGATCATAATAGTACTTTGGAGATCATAGCCAGCACCACAAGAGTTATTCACTCAAAAGTCACGGCCACTACTCTCTCTGATGAAGTTGTTCAAGATGAAGATGAAGCAGAATCTTCTACACATTCAATTCGAATTGAAGAAAGTCTCCATGAAGTGAATCCTTCTCTTGATGCTCCAGAATTTCATGAGATCTCTGATATCTCATCTTCTCATATTTATGAAACAGAATAAGACATTCGAATCTCTGATATTGAAGAAAAATACTGCTGCACTTCCATGCAAACATTCACCGGTGATTTTCCTTTGAATTCTGTGCAAAATTTACCAGTAATTGCTTCCGAAAGTGAGGAGAAATTTGAATTTTCTTCCTCTAATGTTCCTGCTGGTGTGAAAATATGTGATACCTTGGATATTTTGGAAGAAATATCATATTTCCATAGTGATCCATTCACTCCCCATGATCTAGATCTTCCAGCAAATTCCTGCAGGATTGCATGCACCAAAATTCAGAATTTTGAAGAAAAAGACAACTGTGCATCTACCATCTTGGTTGACCATAATTTTGGATCTGATATGAACCTTATTGGATCTGTTATGATCTTATTTGGATCTAATATGATATTTCTTGGTTCAAAATTTCAGTTTCATAAACTTTCAGTACTGCTTGTAGATGTTCTCATCAACGGTGTGAAGAAACAAGTACCGCAAGTCTCCTTCGAAACTGCTACTAGGGATTTGATTTCATTTCACAGTTTTGGATCTGTTGTGAAATTATTTAGATCTAATTTACATTCTGATCTGATATTATTTTTTTCATATTTCAAAATCCAAGAGCTTTCAGCCATGCTTGTAGCTGCTCTCACCGATTCCGGTGTGAAAAATCAAGTACCACAGTTCTTGTTCAATTTTGCTGCTGGGGATTTGGTGTTAGTTTCCTCTTATGAGTTTGCTGATATTTTATTTTGTGAATCATTAGATATTTCTGAAGATATATCAAATTATGGAGCTCAAGCATTCACTCTCCAGAGTCCCGGGGATTCTCTACCTTTGGTCACAAGTTCATCTCCTCACAGAACTAGTAAAGAGGAAGACATTATGCATCCGCTTGGACACTTGCTCCTAAGATTTGGGGATGATTTTACCAATCATGGTTTTCTGTTCAGGGCTGCAACATATCACTTTCTTGAGTGTTCCACACATGGTTCAAATCCTCAAGAACCTTTGCTCTCTCTTCAGATGATTTCAGTTGCTCTACATGGGTCTACTTTTCACCGTGCAGATGTTTATATTTCTGATTCAGTTGAGTGCATTGTTTTTCTTCCAAAGTGGAAGATTCCTCCAGACATATTCATTTATTTTGGATTCAGAGGTTCACATGCACAGTCTTAGGATGCTGCTGCATAGAAGAACCAATTCTTGATTTACTGCTTAGTTTGAGGGGGGGTATTTTTCCCATGAGGTTTTTCCCCGTTTCCTTGGTTATATTAAGCAGTTACTTTATTGTATAGGGTGACCTATGGCCTTTTTTTCCAGGGCCCTAGAATTTTATGCATCTATGTTTTCTAACTCTTCCTGAGTATAGCTTAAGGGGGGGTGTTGGAGACATCTACCATCATACACACTCTTTCGGTCAAATTGGCCTAGTTAAACCACTATCCTAAGTTTAATTGACATCAATGGAGCATTAATTGCCATCATCCAGTCACACCCACGCCTACCTACAGTCAAGGAGGCTAACTAAGCCTTCTCCTACAGTCAAGGAGGCTAACTGGAGCACTCTGGGGGTGATCTGAGTGATATTAATGCACTTAATTGCTAACCGGTGGTTACAATCAGTTCAACCAGTCAGTTACAGTCAATTAAGGTGCCTCCATTCATTAAATATATTATTTAATGATTATTTATTATTATTTAATGAACTGGAGTCAACAAGGCACCTCCACCAACTTCTGATGGTCAGTTCAGCTTCAGTTAACTTCGTCGGGGTTCATTGGAGTCATGAAGGACTAGCACTTGATGGTTGGATTGCTATGACATGTGTTTGATCTCCTTCAGTTGAGATTCAGTCATTTATTGCACTTCGACTTCAGTTAGGGTTTGGTGAGTCAATTAGGGTTCTAGTCAAGTGGTTAACTGAGTGAGATTGCATGGCAAAGAGTAAGTTAAGCTAGACTCACTCATTGAATTCGAATTGTCCCTTAGGTATTCAAATTCTTCATGGAGTTAAGCCATTGCTCTGCATGGATATTGTAACCATTTTATTGTTTATAAAATATACAGAGAGGAAACCATTTCTGGTTCCAGTTATTTCCAATTCATGAGTATTTGTTAATAATTCTTTGATGATTTTGATTCCTAGTTCCTAGATCATGTGCAAGAATTAATACATTTGTGTGGGTAGGAGGGACATAAACTCTATATTTCTCTATACTAGAGGTTTGTCCTTGACTAGGTACAATACTGGTGCCAGATAATGTAGGTCGTGTCGAGGGTTTCCCCCAGCACTAGAAGGTAATGATGAAACATGAATTGAATGTTGAGCCCCAGGTGTGGAAGACCTGGGAGGATTGGGAACAGACATAATATGGGAGGTGGTGGGGTTGGAATTTTGACCTGGGTTATGTGGAGTCACTGTGTGATCTATAATCGGTTCAATGGGTCTCATAGAATCGGCAAGTGAACGATATCCCAAAGGAACAACTACAGAACGTGATGGTGGTGTTCCCAATATGTCATCTATTTTCTTTTCAATCTCCTGTGCATGGAGAATAGCTACCTGGTATTGTCTACGTTCTTCTTAATATGGTGAAACTTCTTCAGAAAAGTTTAAATGGGTGCCAAATGAGGCAATGGCTTGTCCTATAGAGGTGTCCCAAAATGGAGCATTGGGACCATAAT
Organism: Pseudotsuga menziesii; assembly: GCA_001517045.1. Taxonomy (NCBI): domain Eukaryota; kingdom Viridiplantae; phylum Streptophyta; class Pinopsida; order Pinales; family Pinaceae; genus Pseudotsuga; species Pseudotsuga menziesii. The sequence goes on from LPNX011017124.1 coordinate 16,347, forward strand.
CCAGATGGGTAGTATCGTCAACATGACCTTCTGTGGGAGAATGGAACAAAGTATTACCCTAAGAAGGTTGTTGGACCAAGGGAGGCGAGTGTGAAGGATATGGTCCTCCACTTTCTGCAACCACATTCTCTCCCACTTGGGAGTTGGTAGCAGCTCCTTGGTCGATAGCTTCCATAGGATTTTATCCTGAAACAGGAATAAAATCAGGTGGCAAGCCCCCTACTCTTCTGGATTGTCTTAGCTCAGCCAATTTGTACAACTCCTATCTAAACTAGGGTCTCAAAAACTAGAAAACACACCAAAAATTTCCTTACTCAAGCTATAGGCAAAGCAAGCAAACTTAAATGACAGGAGGAGTTCAGATAGTCAGGTCTCTCACTAGGATTGTCAAGAACGTGCCGCTCATGATATACCTCAAGGGTACGTGCGTAGTAATCTCCCCAAATGTTGTTTTCACTGTATGGCTCCAAGAAAGACAACCAAAGGGCTTTTATCAGATGGATAAGGTATCCTAGTGGGGTCTTCCTATATACGCAAGGTACGTGGGAACTCAAATCGGTAGTAGTGTTGTCTAATGCATAACCGTTCAAAAGGGGCCTTTCGATATACAATAGAGTACGTGAAGTACCTTTTTATATACCTCAAGGGTACATGAAAGGCCATTCGATATACTGACGGTATGTGGAAGAACCGCGCGAGTCCCGGGATGTAATGCAGACAAGTAGCGACAACTCCTACACTTAACGATGCCCGAACACATCTCTAGCTTATCACTCAAATTGCTATGTAAATTTTAACCTATAACTACCATTAATTTTAAAGTGGACAGTTAGGTGAATGCATGGATTTTTGACAGAAAAAAGTAAAACCATGCAGTATGCATATGCAAATATTTCACTTTATCGTTCGTGGTATGCCTACCTACGGGAGGGAAAGAGAGTATTTTCTTTTTGTTTTAAAACCAAAAATTCCCAAACAACTATCTCAAACAAATCAAAATCAAATACAAGCAACACTTTCCAAACTCATTTCTCTTTTCTAAAAGCAATCAAAAGGGGAAGAGTTTCTTTTCCTAAAAGAAAAACAAGAAGCACACTACATGCATATGCACTGTATTTTTTTATTTTTCTTACAACATAGATAGATCTAACTTAAAACTACACTATTTTTTTATTTTGATGAGATAGTACTAATGAAAAAGAGACAAAAGAACACAGAGAACCTAAAATCTTATGAGGCTAATCAGAGATCCAATGCCTTATGCTCAATAATTATAATGACCTAATCTCACTCAAAAAAATTATTTTTAACAAGCAAAAATAAGTCCTTTATGGAAACAAAAAATGAAATCAAGATGCTAATCAAATGATTTTTCTTTTAGTATTTATAACAGAAATGAAAAGAGAGCTCACTACAACCTAAGCTTTTCAAAAAAGAATTCCTTTCACAATCACAACCAATAAGAACATAAGAAAATGAATCATCAACAAGCCTAGTATAGCTTTTGAATTCTTCAATCAAACGAATCTTTTACCACAGAATTTCAAACCATGAGCATTCAGATTCTAACACACAAGCCTGATAGTGTAGGGTTGAAAGCAAACAAACTCAATTTTTTGCAAAAAGTGAGAAAAAACTAGTCTTGGAACAAGGCCTACTTGGCACCAAGATGGAGGGGTCTTGACAGAGCGGTTCTAGACGAGCACTACCTCTGGATAACAGGACTCAAGTGGTGGCACCGTGTACTTCTAATAGAGTTCAGGCAGTGGCTCCGTTTGTTTCCAACAACACATGATCAGTTCCCTAAATAGATCCAAAACACAAGGAAAATGAAAGATCAAGTTAGAAATTAATCATATCAAGGCAAAAATTGATGGATTGACAGTAAAAAAGAGCATAAAAAGTCGAAATAATTCAGATTTGAACGGATCTGAAAGTTTCAAACCAAAATTCACTGATTTAGATGGTAGATTTGAATGAAGAGAGTTGGAGATAGAGCCTAGATTCATACAAGAGTTCAAGAACTGAGGAAGATCAGATCAACTGAGATTTGCATTGTTCCCCAGCGGAGTCACCAGATTTGTAATCAAGAATATTGCACATTCTGTGGACAGAAGCTATTCCTCTGGTCTGAATGGTTCAGATCGAGAACAAATGAGTGAACGACAAAGGATGAAGACCTTCCCTGAATTTTGTAGACACCTAGAATACTACTTTGATTGTGAACCTTTGTACCTGCAAATAGATGAAACATGCAAACACATCAAAGCTACCAGAAAATCATCTACTTATCCATGTTAGTGACTAAGGAATCTAACAACATGTACATGTGAAATCAAAACAACAGTAATGTGGGATGGAAATCAGCTTTGCATTAAAGATGTATGGAGAAGCTTACAATTGTTTCCTTAGCGTCGACAAGCCCCTCCATGAGACAAACACTTCATCTCCATAAGCTCCAACTTTGTTCTCTATGCTCTTCAATGACTTGAACTAAGTAGTCAATCCAACATCATAACAATACCTCTATAGTTCTCCCCCTCAACTATGGACATGAGCTTGTATTTATAAGGCTCAATAGATAGGAATAGTTGAGAGAATTGTGGGTGAAGTGGCTCCAAGATCCTACCATGGGAGATCTCAAGCTCAAACTAACCTACAATGATATGGATAAGGGAGGACATGAGGCTTATGATTTAGAAGCTTCGAGAAACTTCTCTTTTTCCCATTTTACCCAAGGTACCGATTTTCTTCTCTTATGATAGAGCAGTTTAGATGAGAACCGCTTTTAGACAAAAGACCATATGTGGTGGCACTGCTTCTTGAAAATGGGATACAGGTGGTGCTGAGCAAGGTACCACTCATGGGCCACAAGAAAAGCGTTGTTCTTGGTTTTTTCAAGTAGAATTGACAAACAGAGCAAGTTTCCACTCCAAGTGTTGGGATTAAGTGCAAACATGGAAGTTAAGGGTCTTATCACATGATGGTGATAGGATTTGGGTATAACAATAAGCTTGAATATTTGTTTGGAAAACAAGATGAGCTTCAAGGGAATATTTTGGAGAATGAGCTCATTGCTCTATAGCCAAACAATTTCAAATCTATTCAACAATTCTTCACAAAACACAAGTCACTAGTACTGCAATGTAAATGATGTGGATTAGAGAGGAAATATGAGCAGCTTGTGCTACCAATACTGAGAAAGATTGGATATGATTACTCAATCTTTGTCTCTACATTCCATTTCAGAAGAGCTTCTATCCCTAATTGGAATATGCCTTCTCTATATGATTTTATTGAGTTCTTAATACAAGAGAAATATAAATTGGTTCAAATGGGAGTGATTCAAACCTCCAAGAATAAAGCACTCTTGATGAAAGACTCAAACAATGTTCAAGCAAGAGGGAAGCACAAAGGGAAGGAGCCAAAACCATTGATTCGAATCCGAAGGAGAATCCGAGATCTTTCGATGGAGCCTCGGGTTCCAAGAAAAAAGAAGAAATTCGAGAAGACTAAGTGTCCATATTGTATGAGAGAAATCTAGAGAGCTAGTGCATGAAGAAGACCATCGACCAGTTGACAACACTCCTTGAACATAATAATATTACCCTTCCACAAGGTGTAGAGATGTCTGAAGCTGGAGAACAGAATAAAGAATATGAGAGGTTCCATGCTTTGAAAGTAGGATTTACTCAGTCGAAGTCTTACTTGATAGATTATGGAGCATAAAATCACATGGTTGCCTCTAAAGAATCCTTCATTCCTCTGGAACTCTCAGGAGGACCTAACATTCATATGGGGGATAACTCATAGATCCTAGCAACAGGTAGAAGTTCTATTAAAATGCAACATGTATTTTAATACCACTGTAACATTCATAGTTGGATATCCTCAATTAACTCAGAATGAACACATAATTTCTGAAATAACCCACATATCCATAGATATAAAATGATGTATAAATTTATAGATAAGTGATGATATTACATTTACAATGATGGTTCTTATATAATCCCATCGTGCCTTTACTAAGAGACATTTCTTTTGATTTAATCATTAGTATTAATATTGATGATATTATTTATATATGTATTTATATAACATTTCCTTCCCCTTAGAGAAGCTTTGTCCTCAAAGCTTAGAACAGACATGGATTACGTTTGATTTGTTTCTTGAATGTTGTCTCTCAATATTTTGTGTTTACTCATTGCGACATTTGATGAAATGAGGTGATACGAGTTACAAATTTCCAATAAGAACTATCTCATCGTCTCTCACGTGGTCCATCCCAAATCTATTTCTATCGAAGTTATTTGATCACTTTGTGGGGCAGGTCTTCTTGTTTGTTGTTTTGTATTTTGATTTGTTTTTCTTACTCATCTAACATCATCCATCCTTTGTATGTGTTCAATTTGACCCCGTCATTGGTCAAAATAACGTTTATAATCGGGGTGTCAATAAGGAGTTCTTGTTGTTTGTTCTTCGGATGTATTGACTTCTTTTTTATCTATGATGATGATTGAATTTACTTCCTTAACTTGAATTTGCTTTTTGGAGAGTCTAGATGCTTCTTTATGGATTTGCACTATTTTGTTCTCCAGTAGATTGTTTTTACTCTGAATCTTCTCGAACCTTTCGCCTTGCGAATTTTTGTCATATTTTAACTTCTCAATTTGTTTCTCTAGTTCTTGATTAAGATTTAGAAGGCATTTATTTTCTTCTTGTTTTTCTAGGAATTTTCTTTCGATGTCTTCATTCGAGTTGTCTTCCTTCTTGGTACTCTTTAAATTCTTGACCTTTCTAACTAATATTTTATTATGATTTCTTAATCGATATATTTATTCAGTATTACTTGTTAATGTGTTATTAACTTTCATAATTTCCAACTTGTGCACTATTTTTGAGTCGTCCTCTTTCTGCTATAGTTCCTCAATTTGTTGCTGAACGCGACAATTCTCTGATTCTTGACATCCTACTTTTGTCTGAATTTGCATGATTTTTTCATCTTTGTCCTTGATGATTTTATTTAATCATTTTATTTATTCTTTATTCTTGACTGCATCTTTCATGATTTTTTGGTTTTGTATATTCTGATTGGTATATGTTTGACTCATTAATTCCTCAATTTGAGTGAATAATCTCTCAATACGGATTTTTAGATAATTATTCTCCTGCTCTATTAATCCCTTAGAAATATCCAGCTTTTCCATGTCAAATGGTTTGTTCAATTCTACTTGTAGTTGGGATTGCAATTCTGATTTAAAATTCGCCATAATTCCTAACTTCTGGTGTTCTTTGACAATAGTTGGTTTTTCTTTTGACTAACTTCTTGTCTTCTTCGATTTTGTCTTGTTTTTCTTTACTCTTGTAATTTAATAATTGTACTTAATACAATTATTAAGTAATAATGATAATAATAATAATAATAACAACATTTTTTTAAGATTGAAATAATTAATGTTCTTCCCCTAATGACTTCTTGTAGATTGGGTGGTTGGGAGGAATGAGTGTTACCTTCCCCACCTCAGTTCAAATCCCACTTGCTTCCTAGAAGAAATTATTATGCACTTTTAGATTTTTTCCCCTTAAGTTTTGTAAAATGGTGTAGATTGGGTGGTTCGGAGGAATGAGTGTTACCTTCCCCACCCGGGTTCAAATCTTGTTTTTGTTTGTTTGTTTTTAGAGAATAAACCCAAACCCACTTATTAAGAAACCATGCGTGATTTTACTTATACCTTTTTTTGTTGCACTTTTACCTTTTTTTTGTTTACTTTTAACTCCTTTTTTTGGGTTTTACTTTTACCTTTTTTATTTTTTATTTATTTTTTTGTTTTTTAAGGACAATGTCCTATTTTTTAGGGAAGCACTAGAAACTAGAATCGTAACTTCGCTCTAACACCATTGTAACATTCATAGTTGGATATTCTCAATTAACTCGGAATGAACCTGTAATTTATGAAATAACCCATATATTTGTAGATATAAAATGATGTATAAATTGATAGATAAGTGATGATATTACATTTACAATGATGGTTCTTATATAATCTCATCATGCCTTTACTAAGAGGCATGTCTTTTGATTTAATTAATTAATTAATCATTAGTATTAATATTGATCACACACACACACACATATATTTCACGGTGGTTCACCATGGAAGCCCTGTTTATACCATGGCTACATCCACCTTGGAAAATATCTCTTATACTCGCTTGGCAAGTATACATGAACTTGGGCAACTAATCCCGAGAGGGCCAATCACAATAAACAACTCACCAGCCTAATATTTCATTACATGCAAGTGCTCCCAAGGAGAAAATTGTTAGAATAATCAACCCATAGTTACCCACCTTAGACATTAATTAAATCATTTTTGTCTTATTACCTAGTCTCCTCGATTCCACTCTATGCTAGTTGCCTTCTACATGTCCTATAAGTCAACACATGCCAAACCTAAGTCATGAAGCGCTTGGGAAACTTCCTGGAAACCCATTTTATCATGTCTACTTTATTCCAGATCCTCCAAAGTGCATATTTGCTTTTTTCTGAAAAGTTGCCTGTTTTATTGAGAATTAAGGCAAAAGGAAAAGCTAGACTAGGTGTAGTTGACTTGTTTTTTTCCCACATCATTCTCCCTCATTTTTTCCTAATAAAAGAATGTATGAGTTGTCTTTCCATCCCTCATTATATTTCCTACTTGACTTAGCCAATTTGTGAGCATCTTGGTGGATTTGGAAACTGCTTTATGCACCTAGGGGGGATTTTACTAGATTTAGTAAGCCTACTTTTTGACCTTTTCGAATGGAATCCTTATGCATTCAAATCTCTCATGTAATTATATATTACAACGTCCTGTTACTTTACAAGTTTGGCTATTGTACACTTATTCAATACAGATTAGTGTTATGCTCCAATTTCAATCTCTTTTGATGTTAATTTTGCATGTTTGACTAGAAATTTTGTGAGTGTAATTATTTTATCTCTTGGGTTCAATTTCCACATGGTATCAGAGCCTTTGTAGATCAATTTTTGTCCTTCCATATTTCTATTGGAGGTTCGACATCTTGATTGGGAGCATAGTCTACTGATTGAAGGGAACAATTTCTGAGCCATGGACCAATCTCAGAAGATCATCTTGACTCCATTCAATTTCTTTGAGTGGAAAGATGAGACGGAGATATTTTTGAGAGAAAAATTTATCTATAGGGTTACTATGGCAACTGAGGCAGATCCCAATGCAGCTGCAGAGAAAATCAAATGGCACAACAGGAGGGATGAGGCCTATGGTCTTTTGTGTCCAAGCATTTCAAGAGACCTCCTCTTCCATCTTGATGGATTGTCATCGCCTAATGAAGTGTGGGAGAAGCTTTTAGATATTTTTGGTAAGACATATGAGATGAGAGGACATCAAATCGAGAATGAGCTGATCTCCTTAATTCCTAGTAGCTTCGAATCCTTGCAACTCTATTTTTTCAACTTTAAATTCCTTGTTTTGCAGCTAAAACAATGTGGGATCGAAAAGAAGGAAGATCAACTAGTTTTGGCCATACTCTCAAAGCTTGGCCCTGACTATTCAGTGTTTGTTTCAACCTTCCCTGCCACCAAGTTGACAGCTCGAGCCTGGAAGATGCCTAATCTTGCAAAGTTCATGGAATCCCTCACACAGGAATAAGATAAGTTGGTGATGATGGGCACCATCAAACCTTCCAAATACCAAGCTTTGGTTGCTAGAGATTCAAGGGTAGATTCAAAAAGCAAGAAAAAAGCTAAAAATCCACCTAAGCAAAAGAGAGACAAGAACAAGTCTCAAGAGGATCCCCAAGGTTCCAAGAAGAACTTCAGATAGAAGAAGAACAAAGGAGAAATGAGCAAGTGTGCATACTGCAGTAAGGGCTATCATCCCGAGAGCTCTTGTATGAAGAAGAAAATTGACATGTTGACCTAACTCCTGGAGAAGAATAACATCTCCCTTCCCGATTGCTCAAAGAAGAGGGAAGGAGGATCAAATTCAGAGGATAGAGAGAGAGTACATGCCTTGGTTGCTGGCACATCAAGCTCACTTAGCTGCATAGACTCTGGAGCTTCTATAGATATGGTTTCGACAAAAGAGGAATTCTCCTCTCTTGACATGTCGAAAGGTCCACCAATAATTTTGGGAGATGACTCTCTCACTGACAGTTTGGGGAAAGGAAGGATTGATCTTGACCATGGTAAGTTCAATAATGTGTTGTATGTTCCAGGTCTTGCCTCTAATCTCTTGTCAGTGTATCAGATGACTCACACTGGGTCTCCAAAGAAGGTCATATTCTCCCCTGATGATGTTGAAATCATTGAGATTTCGAATTGTAAAGTCATAGCAAAAGGTGTTTTTTATCACACTTTGAAGGTATACATGTTTTCCCATTTTCTACCCTACTCAAGCCCCTCTACTCTTCTGATTCATTCTAATGAGGCAAGAAATATTTGGCATGAAATATTTGGCCTTATTAACTACAAGTATCTTTCTTATTTGAGTGAAAAATATATGGTCATAGGGTTACCAAAGATCAAGTTTTCCAAGGGAGTCTATCAAGGTTGTATCCTAGGAAAACACCCAGAGCACAAATATGAGAGAGATAGTCATGAGAGAACCTCTGCACCTCTTGAGTTGATCTACAGTGACATTGCTGGTCCATTTACTCATATGTCCATGAGTCAAGCCAAATATGCACTGACCTTCATAGATGGCTTTTCCAGGTATTGTTGGGTTTACTTCCTAAAGCATAAGTATGAATTTTTTGACCTCTTCAAAGTCTTTAAAGCCTTGGTTGAAAACCAGTCTGGGAGGAAAATCAAGATCCTCATATTTGAAAATGGTGGTGAGTATGTCAAGTCTGATTTCATTCAGTATTGTAAAGATGCAGGTATTTAGATGTAGCATTCGATCCCTTACACACCACAGCAAAATGGTGTTGCTGAGAGAAATAACAGGTCACTAAAGGAGATGACAACCTGCATGATGGAGGCTAAGACTTTGCCACCAAATTTTTGGGACGAGGCTATAAACTGTGCATCCTACATCTAGAATAGGGTGCCTCATAAGCATATTGATGGTATGACTACTTTTGAAGCTTGGAGTGGGCACAAGCTATATGTGACCCATTTCAGGATTTTTGGCTCAAAGGCTTGGGCTAGAATTCCAACTGAAAAGAGAAAGGCTTTGCAGCCCCAAAGCCAAGAGTGCCTATTTGTTGGGTATTCTGAAGATTCAAAAGGGTAAAAGATGATCAACTTGTGATCCAGATGGAGATCAGTGGCCACCCATCTATTCCACTTGCTCAAAACAATTGTCCATTGTGGCAGTTTTCTAGTTATTTTTCTGCAATTTTTTGAGTCCTAAACTTCTGGGGCCGTTTTGAGGCCCTAAACGATGTTTTTTGGATATTTGGGGCCAAATGGTTTCCATTGGAATCCTTTTTATTGAAAAAAAGTTTTAAATCTTAGATATACCTTTCCAACAAGCTATCGAACTCCCAAATCGGAGATCGTATGCAAAAGTTATGACCCCAGGAAGTTGACTATTCAACTTACCAACGTGGGGCCGCAAACTTTATGACAATTCATCTTCTAGGGTTACGTTTTGGACTTTTGGGGTTCTCACCTCATTATTATAATAAATAGGCCCCTTTGGCCTCATTTTTTATTCAGCTTGGCATGAATGAGCATAGCAGCCACATCTCTTCTCAGAGATAGCTACCACCATTATAGCAATTGTATTACAGTCTGTTCTATTTCCGCCATTTAATAGAATATGTGTTTACTGTATCTCTGTTATCTTTACAAAATGTCTTTGATTATTATTATGTGTATGTTCTTTCATTTCTTTCACACATAAATCCGTATCAGTGGTATCAGAGCAATCTGCTCTTTGATTGTTTCTCGACCCATGTCCCCGACGAGGTTCGAGTATAGAGAGTTTGGTCTCGAACTAGTTTCACTTTATCATTCTTATCGTCCCAAACGACCTCCCATGGAGGAAGAAAAGAGAGACGACGGAGGAGGAGATCCTATCAAGTCGTTGCTCAAGGAATCCCTCGAGTGACAGAGGAACGAGATGATGGATAGTTTCGCCCAAATCCTTCGACAAATGCCAACAATGGCAAGTGCATCTTCAACAAGCAACCAGTTCGGGGATGCAACTCCCTTTAAGGTACAAGTTAAATTTGATATTCCTTTATTTGAAGGCAATATTGATGTAGATTCCCTGGATAATTGGTTGAATGTTTTAGAAGGGTATTTCTTTGTCCACAATTTTTCCAACAGAGAAAAGATCACCTTTGTGCTCCTTAAGGCAGTCCCCCATGTCCAAAATTGGTGGGGTACTTATTGTGAGCAAAAATCATCAGACGAGTCTGGAATGTTTGAAACAAATCCCACTTGGGCCTCTTTTCATAGATCCTGTCAGGGAACAATATTACCCTATGGGAAACTATGATGACCAGTACACAAAATGGACCATTCTGCGTCAAGAAAGGGACCAGACGGTGTTAGAGTACACCAACAAATTTCATACCTTGCATACAAAGCTGAGTATCAAGGACTTCGAGCGACACCTGATTCTGAAATATCGCAGTGGTCTACATCGGTACATCCGAATTGAGATGGACTTCCTCGACATCTCTTCACTTGGATCTGCCTATCGGTATGCTGTCAAAATCGAGGAGAAATTTTGACAAAAGAACAAGTGAGACTCTGGACCAGCAAATCCACCGCAGAAGCAAGGCAAGGGAAACCCTGGCCCGCAAAACACAGGACAAGGAAAGGACAACCAGTCCCCGCCACAAGCAAAGAAGGGAGATGGAAAGACAAAGAAGGACACCGGTAAGTGGTGCGAATTTCATAAAATCCCTTGGCACAACACTGATGAATGTCTCTCAAAGCAATCATTAGTGGCTGAGATCAAATCTTCAGAATCAGATCCTGATTCTGATTCTGAACCCAATGCCACAGCCGCATACAATGGGAGGTAGATCATTGATGCAGACCCCACTGCCACTGTTGCTACCGCACAGATTCAACTAGAGGATCCTAAATATTCAGAGGCAGAGGAGCGCCTATTCCAGTCACAGATGTGGGTGAATGGAATGCCTCTACATTTTGTTGTTGACAATGGCAGCCAAAAGAACCTAATTTCAGCAGAAGTCGTCAAGAGATTGGAGCTTTCTAAAACACTACACCTGCAACCTTACATCATCGGTTGGATAAGCCAAGGACGAGGTATCCGCATTACTCAACAATGCCTCCTACCATATGGAATCAAGCCTTTCAAATATGAGGTACTATGTGATGTGGCCCCACTTGAAATATGTGATTTTCTTTTAGGACAACCATATATGTGGAAGCATCATGCTATATATGAGTCACGGCCTCGCAGTGTCATTGTCACTTTGGGAGGACAAATCTACCGAATCCCCGAGACAGTTGCACCTACTACAGTCTCCCAGGGTAGGAAGATAAGCTCCCACACTGTAAAATTATTCCTCTTCACAATTGCGTCTAAAGGAGAACATAAGATCACAGAGACCTCCACACCCTCTGCACAGGGTGTCTCTGCCCATCAGACACAAGAAGAAGACAAAGCCATTGTTTCCTCATCTATATGAGTACCTCTACAATGCAAGTCCACGCATTCAAGGTGATCCTCTGAAAACAAATCATCCAGACAACAATTACAACCCTCTCGGGATGCCAAAGAAAAATAGCCTCTTCACTTCAACAAATGTCGCACCAGGAGATCAACTCAACACATAGTTCGAGATAAGATATGGGATTCGACGCAATGGAGACCATTTCTTCCTAAGGAGGGAGGATTGATCTAGATGGAGATCAGTGGCCACCCATCTATTCCACTGGCTCAAAACAATTGTCCATTATGGCAGTTTTCTAGTTATTTTTCTACAATTTTTCGAGTCCTAAACTTTCGGGGCCGTTTTGAGGCCCTAAACGACGTTTTTTGGAGATTAGGGGCCAAATGGTTTCCATCAACATACATTTTATTGACCAAAAGTTGTAAATCTTATATATACCTTTCCAACAAGCTATCGAATGCCCAAATTGGAGATCGTATGCAAAAGTTATGACCCCAAGAAGTTGACTATTCAACTTACCACTGTGGGGCCGCAAACTTTATGGCGGTTCATCTTCTAGGGTTACGTTTTGGACTTTTGGGGTTCTCACCTCATTCTTATTATAAATAGGCCCCTTTGGCCTCATTTTGTATTCAGCTTGGCATGAATGAGCGTAGCAGCCACATCTCTTCTCAGAGATAGCTACCACCATTCTATCAATTGTATTACAGTCTGTTCTATTTCCGCCATTTAATAGAATGTGTTTACTGTATCTCTGTTATATTTGCAAAATGTCTTTGATTATTATTATGTGTATGTTCTTTCTTTTCGTTCATGCATAAATCTGGATCAACTTGAGCACTAACAAATCTTTCATTGAAAGAAGTGTTCAGTTCCAAGAAGAGCCTTTAGTAGCAGTTGAAGTTGGAGAGTCTTCTTCGCCACCAGATCCATTGATTGTAAGTGCAGAGACTAATGAATTTGCTAATTCTGATATGTCTGATAATGATGATTTGATTATGGATCTTGACAGTCCTACAAGACCAAAATGGGCAGCAAATACCATTCATGCAGCTGGGGAACTAGCTGGAAATCCTAGTGACACTAGGAGGACTAGATCTCAATTTGAGAGTGCACTTTGTGTGAAAGATCCTTTATTTGCTGAGAAGTGCTATCTGATGGTTGAATCATATCCATAGACATATGAATATGTAGCACATGATCCAAGATGGAAAATAGACATGAAAGAAGAATTCAGCTCACTCCAGAAGAACAACACTTGGGAACTGGTTGATCTTCCCCCAGGGAGGAAACTAGTTCAATGTATGTGGGTTTTCAAGACTAAGTTTGCTGCTGATGGTTCACCTTCGAAATATAAGGCAATATTGGTATCCAAGGGCTGCTCACAAGTACATGGTATTGACTACAATGAAACCTTTGCACTAGTGGCAAAGATGGACTCCATAAGGCTAGCTTTAGCTATTGCAGCTTCGAAGCAGTGGGAGGTACATCACATGGATGTGAAGTGTGCTTTCCTAAATGGAGATCTCACTGAAGAGATTTAAATTCAGCAACTTGAATGGTTTGTTTCTAATCCATCTTTAGTGTGTAGGTTAAAGAAATCATTGTATGGGCTCAAGCAAGCCCCCAGGGCTTGGTATGCCAAGATTTATGGCTTTCTGTTGTCATTGAGTTTTGTTCGATGCAAGTCTGATCCAAATGTCTATTTGAAGCTTATTCATGGTTCTTTGATGATTATTGTCTTGTATGTGGATGACCTTCTGATTACAGGAAGTTCAAAGAAAGAGATTGCCTCCTTGAAGGATGCAATGAACCATGCATTTTCTATGACAGATTTGGTATTGTTGAACCAATTTTTGGGTCTCGAAATTGCTCAATCCCAACATGGAATCAAAGAAAATTAGTCCAAGTATGCCTTAGATTTTCTGAACAAGTTCAACATGAAATATTTCAAGCCAAGCAATACTCCCTTCCTTTCAGGAGTTAAGCTTAAAGAAGCAGGTTCTTCTCCTATGGTAAATAATACACTGTATAGGCAGTTGATTGGGTGTTTGCTTTATCTTACACCCAATCAAGAATATATGTAGATAGTGAGGCTTTATGATACATGGATCAGCCTCATGAGATCCACTAGAGGGCAGCCAAAAGGATCCTAAACTTTGTTCAAGGAACAAGAACTCATGGGATCTTCTACAAAGAAAAATATGATCTTGATTTGATTGGGTTTACTGACAGTGATTAGGAAGGTGACAACACATATCGAAAGTCAACATCAGGATATGTGTTCATGCTTGCGGAAGGACCAATTAGCTGGTCAAGCAAGAAGTAGAGTGCCATAGCACTCTCATATATAGAAGTAGAGTACGGAGGAGTTGTAAATGCAACAACTCAATGTTTGTGGTTGCAAGGAATACTTGGAGAATGTGGCTTCGAATCAGAGTTTTCAACTATTATCTACTGTGATAATCAGAGCACCATTCGAATCTGCAATGATCAATTTTAGAGACAATGAACCAAGCACATTGAGATCCACATGCACTACATCAGACAGCTTGTGCATGATGGTACCATTCATTTACTCTTCTATACATATTCAGAACAAGTAGCAGACATCTTCACCAAAGTTTTTGTGAGAAGACATTCAGCAATCTCAAATCATTGCTAGGGATTTTTGATCATGCTGTGAAGCACGATTGATGACAAGATTTCCAAATTTTCTTTTCCTGTCCATGTTTAAGGGAGGATTTTCCCACTGGGTTTTTGCCTCTTTCCCTGGTTGTATGGACAAGCAGTATGTAAAGGGTGACTAAGCCTTGTTGCTAGGCCCTATATTTTTCTGATATTTACTCATAAAGTTAGGCTTAAGGGGGGGTGTTAGAATAATCAACCCATAGTTACCTACCTTAGACATTAATTAAATCATTTTTGTCTTATTACCTAGTCTCCTAGATTCCACTCTATGCTAGTTTCCTTCTACATGTCCTAGAAGTAAACACATGCCAAAAATAAGTCATGGAGTGCTTGGGAAACTTCCTAGAAACCCATTTTAGCATGTCTGCTTTATTCCAGGTCCTCCAAAGTGCATATCGGCTTTTTCTGAAAAGCTGCCTGTTTTATTGAGAATTAAGGCAAAAGGAAAAGATAGACTAGGTGTAGTTGACTTGTTTTTCTCCTACATCATCCTCCCTCCTTTTCTCCTAATAAAATCATGTATGTGTTTTCTTTCCATCCCTCATTATCTTTCCTACTTGACTTACCCAATTCGTGAGCATCTTAGTGGATTTGGAAATTGCTTTATGCACCTATGGGGGATTTGACTAGATTTAGTAAGCCTACTTTTTGACCTTTTTGAATGGCATCCTTATGCATTCGAATATCTCATGTAATTATATATTGTAGCAGCCTATTACTTCACAAGTTTGGCTATTGTACACTTATTCAATACATATTAGTGTTATGTTCCAATTTTGTGAGTGTAATTGTTCTATATCTTGGGTTCAATTTCCACACAAATATCCTCGACAAGATTTCAACCTAGGTGGGGAGTGCAACAAAAAAATATCTCAACCACTTGAGCTATTCCCTATGGACTGATATATATATATATATATATATATATATATATATAATGTTATTTTTTTAATTATATAACAACTTACTTGATAGATTCTGGAGCATCAAATCACATGGTTGCCTCTAAATAATATTTCACTACTTTGGATCTCTCAAGAGGACCTAACATTCATATGGGGGATAACTCATAGATCCAAACAACAGGTAGAGGTTCTATTAAAATCCAACATGGAGAGTTCAAGAATGTACTCTATGTGCCCTCTCTTACAACAAATTTATTATTTGTTTATTAGATGACACATACTAGCTCACCAAAGCAAGTTGTATTTGGTCCTCACTCAGTGGAGACCTTAGATATATCAACTAGGATCATTAAATCAAGTTATATTTGCTTGTATACTGGATCACCAAAGCAAGTTTTATTTTCTTGTATACTGGCTCACCAAAGCAAGTTGTATTTGGTCTTGTTCAGTGTATTGATTGAACCATTGATCTACAAACAAATGAGAGCAATTGAGAGGTGAAAAAGACAAATTTGAGACAAATTTGAGACAAATCTGATAAGGATTGATCAGTAAATTACAACATTAATATTCATTAATTCAACAGTAATACAACAGTGTTATAATAAGGATAATTTGAATCATGTGGATAAGATTAGAATCTACCAACTCAAGCTGATTGAATAGCTAACTAGGTGTGTCTAAATCACTACATGGGAGCCACTAGTCTAACTCCCAATGTCTAAATCAGTCTAACAATCAGTTAAACTAGTTAAACCACTTAAACTGATGAGGTAGGTGGAAAAATGCACCACTTCCCCATGCATCCATGCAAAACCGGTGCTAGACTAACTGAGAGTGATCTAACTGAATGAAACTGGAGGTTGAATCAGCACAACTTCTTACCTACCACAACTAACTGATGGAGGCTAGTGGTGGCACACAAATTGATATCCTATAATGTAAGGATTGGTGTGAGAAGCACATAAACTCATGGGTGAAAACATGAAGTTGAGAAACACTTATACTTGTTTTTTGACAAAACAAATTGCAAAATTGTATGTTTTTCAACTTCAACCCCTTCAAACTGATATCTCCCTTAGGAATTTCACCTTGAAGTAAATAGAAATGTTTTATAGAATTGAATTAGCTAAATACTCATATTTTTAAAAAAAATTATCGACATATAGTGGGGAAAATTTGGAGGGCACCAATGACATATACTTTAAAATTTTAAGTATGAATAATGAGTGACCTTTGTGCCCTCCTTTTTTCTTAGAGATAGTTATTTATTTTAGGGAAACAAAATGTATAATCATAATGTACACTCATTGAAGTTGTGCATGGACTATATGTTTAGGATTTTCGGACTTATACGCTATTTTTTATTATTTATCAAAATAATATATGTACCAAAAATGGTGCCTTATTGACACATGGTTTTGTTGTCTCATTTTATTTCAAATGTGACTCTTATAAAAAATCTAAAAGCACCCTTTTGAAGAGGACACTGCAAGGAACAACCTTGTGATTTAAAAAAAAAAAATTGGCTTCGTCTTCATGACAATATTGAATTTTTATTGTCACTGATTTTTAAGTCACTAGTTTTTTTCACGTTTTTTTAATGATAAAGTTTAGAAAAAAAATCGTCAAAAATAGAAATCCTAAATTAAATTAAAAAAATATATATGATGAGAAAGTAGATTGAATGATGAATCTACTGGTATAAGCTCCGACAGGTAATTCTCATTTTTTGCAGTATTTCAACCTTGCTAAAGTCAAACATTTCTGAAAACTGTAGAAATGGTGCTGGAAATGTTGACTAAAAACCTCTCGGCCGAGAGATTTAAATTTTATCAGGCGAGAGGTATTTTCGCTTGAAAACTAACCCAGAGTTAAGAAAATCTCTCAGTTGAAAGTTATTTTAAAATCTCAGACGAAAAAATAAAATATATCTCGGCCAAGAGTTTTCTTTGAGAATATTTTTATGGGCCCACCATTAAACTCCCGTGATTCCGACGGGATTCCAAACTTCTCGCCCAAGAGGTGTATAAATAATCTCTCGTCCGAGAGAATTTTATCTATCTCAATCGAGAAGTTGTAAACTATTTTTTCAGTCGAGAGTTGGAAGAGTGTGTTTCAGCCGAGAGTTCGCAAAGCATTTTTTCACCAAGAGTTGGCAGAGCATGTTTTAGCCGAGAGTTTGCAAAACGTTTTTTCGCCGAGAGTTTGCAAAACGTTTTTCAACTGAGAGTTGGCATTACGTTTTTCAGCCGAAAGTTGGCAGAGCGGTTTTCATCCGGGAGTTATTATATCCATATTGTAGTCGATAATTCACATATCAAATTTTTCAGATATGCTGAGATTTCACATTATTCTTCAGGCCACAAATTTTTATTTTTATCAAGGTATTTTCTTTAACCCCTGTTTTGGCAGGCTCTTATTTTTTTCATCAAACACCTTCTATGAAAACTAAGACTATTGGGAGATATCCTTCTTGACAAGCTAGAGCATGGTAGTTTCATATTTTTTTTTATCATTCAACCATTAATGATAACAAGCATTTTCTCAAGGCCAACTGAGCCAGTTTCCCAATACTTAGTCATTTTCATGAATTTATGCAAAGTTTATCCTGAAACCCTATTTTGGCAGATCCATATCTTCTTCCTCATGAACCTTCAAGTTGATTTGAAGATGTAGATAGGTAGACAAAACACCCATCTACACAATGACCATATGGTGCGGTAATTTTCTTCAACCCACAAGCTATGGCGGTCATTTCCTTGAGGCCACTTAGGCATATTTGCTACTTTGGTGTAAAAGCAACTTGAACCCTTGTTTTGGCAGGCTATTATTTTGTCATCAAACACATTCAATGAAAACTAAGACTATGGAGAGCTATCCTTCTTGACAAGCTAGAGCATGGTAGTTTCATATTTTTTTAATCATTCACCCATTAGGTATGGCAAGCATTTTCTCAAGGCCACCTAAGCTAGTTTTCCAACATAGTCATTTTCAGGACTTTCTCCAAAGTTTATCCTAAAACCCTATTTTGGAAGATCCATAACTTCTTGCTCAGGAAATTTCAAGTCAATCTGAATATGTGGACAGGTAGAAAAAACACCCATCTACTCAATGACCATATGGTGCGATAATTTTCTTCCACCCACAAACTATGGAAGGCATTTCCCTAAGGCCACTTAGGCAGATTTGCTACTTTGGTTTAAAAGCAACTTGAACCCCTATTTTGGCAGGCTGTTAATTTTGTCATCAAACACCTTCTGTGAAAACTAAGACTATGGAGAGATATCCTTCTTAACAATCTAGAGCATGGTATTTTCAAATTATTTTTATCATTAACCCATTAGGTATTGCATACATTTTCCCAAGGCAACTTGAGCCATTTACACTTAGTCATTTTCAGGACTTTCTCAAAAATTTATCCTGAAATCCTATTTTGGCAGATCCATAAGTTTTTCATCAGACATGCTTAATACAAATTGAGATCATGTTTCGGTAGAAATATCAATAGCATACATTTTGACCATATGTTGCAGGCATTTACTTTAACCTATGATTTAAATATGGTGGGGATTTTCTTGAGAATACTTCTAGGTAATTTTACTTTCTTTGGTGCAAATCCTTGTTTCGGCATGTACCTATAAGTTTTTCGTACAATAGTGCTTAGCATATTACTCTTGTTAGGTTTGTTGTTATCTTTTTTTCAATGTATGTATGTAAGTCCCAATTCTCATATCTTTTCATGCATTGGATTTTAGGTTTTAATTCCTTGAACATGGGAAATCAAAGGAACTGCGGAAAAAAAACATGATCACACCAAAACTGATGAAGAGGCAATGAAGGACAAAAAGCGTGAAAATATGAGAAAGTTGAGAGAAAAAAGAGCAATGGAAAGAAATGTGGAGGCACTTGGCGGTAATGAAGAAATGCAAAATGTGAACCTCACACATGGTGGTGATGAAGGAATGCATATTGTCGAAGAACACATTGATGAAACAAATGAAGAGCATGGAGGTGACGAGGAAATGAAAAATGTGGAGCAAACTATGGGTAGCGTCGATATTGAGCCCATGATTGGTGAGTAAATAAATTTTGATAAATGTTTATAATTTTTACTTAAATA
>LPNX011017124.1:35982-74155 GCA_001517045.1 Pseudotsuga menziesii
TTCACAAAGATTAATTAGAAGCTGCAACAATATCGTCATTAACGATATGTTTTTGGAGAATATGTATTCAAGTAAAATTGAAGAAACGGGACCTCCGATGCCTGATCATACAACTCGCTCTAGAGTAAAAAAGATAGTCAAAGAATATTTTGAAGGTATTTCTGTCATAGAACAAGCTCAATTGTTAAATATGTTGTTAAAGAGAAAATGTCTAAGAAATGCAATGACATTATTGGGCATTAAAAATGTCAAAGAGGCTAAATCAAATGAGATTGTATCACAAAATTTGACATCGGTCCTTGCATCACTTTCAAGAAAATGATCTCATAATTACATGGTTGCTCGTAAATCTATTCTAATAGGGGTTGTGGCAAAAAACACTGTAAACAGTCGTTTGTTGTCTACTACTGCAAGAATGTTAAAAACATCAAGAAAAAGTTTATTGAATCATAAAAACATTAGAGTTCAATTAGATGAGGATGATGAAGTTGCATGTTGGGGTGTTATCTGTAGACAACCTTATCAAGATAGACTTCCAGATAATGTGAGAGACGGGGTGTAAGAGTTTTGGCATTTAAACTCTCATGTCTTACCAAATGAAAATGATGTTTTGCGACATCGTATATCAAAAGAAAACTATGAAACTCATGCCAAACACATAACAGATATCACTCAAGTGGAAATGTTCAAAACTTTTATGGAGAGTAATGTTGATGCGAATATTGCCCTTAGCACATTTGTGAAGCTTAAACAATGGTATGTCAAGCCCATCGTTGTTCGTGACACATGTTGTTGTCGATACCATGTAGAATTCAAATTATATTATGAGACATTTCTAGATTGTGGCATGTAGTGTTGGCCAAATAACCCCCCTCCTGTGAGTGTTCATGAATTTGTATCTAAAATACTATGTGCACGAGAGAATGATCAAGTATTCTATAAGAAACAATGCATTGGGGGTAAAACAATGTGAGGAATGTTCTGATTTGGCCCTTTTTAATGCTAACTACCACATTGATGCAAACGATCCTCAAATATCAAATCGCATTGTGAAATGGAAGAGATATGAATCTGTTGATTATACTCCTGTTACAGATTCAACATCAACATCAAGAAAGATTAATTTAGTTGAAAGTGATATCTCTTTGACAGATTTTATGAATTTGTTTCGGGATCAAATATATAAATATATCAAGCACTCTCACTCAGCACAATGGCAGGACTTACAGTTCAAGCAATCACGAGATGTATTTGGAAAAGGAACAATATTATCCATTGTCGATTTTGCTGAAAATTACACTTTCACTTTGCAAAAGGAGATACATAGTGAGTATTATCATTTAGATCAGGTATCTATACTTGTTCATATTATGTATATACATGCAGAGCTTGATGTCGATGGTTTTGATAGCAATGAAAATAATCGTGAAGTGATTAAGGAGTATCATTTCTACATTAGTGATGATCGTACACATGATACATGTTTTGTCTAGCATTGTTTTGGTATGCTTTATAAAGAATTATCAAGACGAAAGATCACTTTTAAGGAACATTGGGTGTCGTCAGATGGTTGTGTTGGTCAATTTAAACCAGCACGCTCATTCTTATGGTTGTCTCGCCTTCATAGAAACACGGATGTTCGCCACACATGGAGCTTTTTTGAAACAGGACATGGAAAAGGAGAACACGATGGTGCTGGGGCATGCGTGAAACATGCACTCGGGAGATATCAAATGAATCACTCTACTTCTCGCCTTGCAAATTCAAACGATGTTTTTAATTGGTGCAAACAAAATTTGAGCCATGAATTCAATGAAAGGATGGGTAATGTGAGAAGGTTTTTCTGGAACATTGCAATGGGTGATGTTGACATATCAATGCCATATAATTGTACTACAATCCTGAAAACAAGGGGCTTACACTCCATTAGGAGTAAGAAAATGGAAAATATACACGCAATCGAGAAATGAAAGTACTCTTTCTTTTGTCTTGCATGTATTGATGATGTAGAGTCCTTGGATGAGTGTCAAAACCAGAGTAACATATTTGTGAAACCATGGAGACACCAAGAATTGACACCATTGCCCCCATTTGGAAATATCAGTGATGTAGAGCACGATAATGAAGTGCTTATGATTGACAAAGATTATGATCGTGTTTCTGATTTGGTTAGAGAAGCTGGTGTATTTGTTGTCATTGCACCGACAAATAATCCATAAAAAGTGCATTATTATTTATTGAGATGCACTAGGTCAAAAAGCACGTTGATGCAAGAATTTAAAGACCCGTCAAATTATACGTATGGTGTGAGTTCAATGGCTATAATGGGACATTTCTTTGCAGAAGTAAGGAAATGTAAAGACCATATTATTTTTCAAGACTACGAGTCAGATGTTATATGTACTCAATACAGTCATTTGGTCATAGCAGCCCGGTTGCACTGGGAGGCAATGAAGAGTAGGAAAAATTCCAAGCATCGACAATGGAAATTGTCGATAGAAGATCATAATGCCATTCTTGATAATATGCCACTGGCACATTTCGTATGAATAAAAAATACATCAAGGTTGATGAATTTGTGTTCTTTGATTCTAGGGTGGGTGGGTGGGTGAGAGGGGCCAAATGAGATTCCACCTTCATGTGGTTGGCCTCGTTAGTAGAGAATATATATATAATTCTCAAAACTAAGAGAATCTCATTCTTATTGTTCACATGTAGAGGGAAACACTTAAAGCAAAGGAGTATAATATATTGAAACACTCTTTTCAACTTTATGTGAAGACAACCTTCTGTAATGTAGAAATGGAGGGAATTTACGTGTAATGAAAATAACTTGGATTGAGAACAAAATGAAAGAACATTAATGATTACACCTCCATTGCATCTAGTTTCATTTTCATTAATATTTTTTTTCTACAAATAGAATGGTTACATACATTGATATCAATTTTAGCAACCTCCCTCTTTGACCTTCCTCAAAATTACTTAAGTTTTGTGTGCTCAAAGTGCTGATATATTCAATAGAAAAATCCATTACCATAACCTTATCTTACGAGAATCAAAACCAATAGTGTATTTATATTTTCAATAGTTTTTTATTGTAAGTTTTGTCAAAGCTCAAAGTGCTGATATATTCAATAGAAAAATCCATTACCATGTAATCTTAAGATTTTATGATCATTAAAACCAATAGTCTATTTTTCTTATCAATAGTTCTTGATTATAGATGATCAACTCATAGTATTGATGAGCCTATTCTTCCACCATGCTAGATATAAATTATAATGAACTACATTTCCTTATTTGAAAATATCATTTCCCTTTCTTTGTATTTATCATGTCTAAATGGTTTCCATGACATTTAAATCATTAGTTCCTTTTGAAAAGTGTGTTCTATTAGTTCCTTTTGTTTGGGTGCAAACAAGGTTCATCCATGTAATATTCACAAAATGTTTACAACAGAAACCTTGTCATAGTCATAAGATAGGTTCATGCAATCTCCTTATATTATGTGCACTAAAGAAGATATTCAAACCCTAACTCTAAACTATTTCAGCATGCTCATACATGCCAACAATAAACTCATCTTACATTCCTATATATGAGTTTCAAAAAGACAATAAAGTAGTTTTGAAAAATTACAACTATTTATAATATGGACACATGACTTAATGATACATTTTGATGCATTGATTATCTTGGTATGTTGGTGTTTTTGGCGCACTGAAAAAATAACTCATGCACATATTGGTATGTTAGTCTTTTTGGTGTGCTATAAAAATAACTCATTCACATACTCAAAACTTTGAAAATAGGGTGATGAAAAACAAGAACATTATGTTGCATGAATAGTGATGGTGATAAAATACAACAATTTTAGCTTCACAAATGTGTCAAGGGTGATCTTATCCCCATTATTTATGTCATGAAGATTCTAAAACAATTCCACTAACTTGGCATTAGTTTCACACTCATTGAGCTTCATATATGAAAGTGCACCATGCATCCTTTTCATTCAATGAAACATGAGCATGAATATGGCAAAACACTTATCACCTTATCCCTCATAGTATATGGAGGTCTATCTTCATATGGAAGCTTAAAAAATTAACCCAACAACAAAGTTCATCATCTACATCTAATTGAACCATAAATATTTTATGCTTACACAATAAGAACACACTCATTGACATTAAATGCGCGTAACATTTACCTTGTTTTATTATTTGTATCCCTTGAAAATGAGTTTTGATCATAACATTTACATTTTTGTATTGTATTAAATTTTATTTGCAACCATGTTCTCAAATAAAACAAGGAGTGGTTCAAAATTCTACATGAATTATGTGTCAAAACCATACAAAACAGATACCTCTAAAATTTATCATTTTGCTATTAAAAAAGGGTCAATTTTACAAATACAGATTACCATTCAAATGTAACTGTTCAGATTCAACAAATTAATAATTACATATATATTCAGTGCAGCCATCATTCTTGATACCGCAGTGCAACCCTCATTCTGGATAATAACCACAGTAAAGATGATATAAGCTGTTGTACATGGTGCCAAAAAACCTAGATAATACATTGCATAAAGATGATCATCAGTAGTACATGGCACTGAAAAGTTGCTAAACACTAAGACGGTAAAACAATGTCAACAAAGTAAACTCTGCATACATAACAAGAGGACCCTAAACCCAAAATTCGGCAAAAATAAACTATTGCAACGTATGAAAGGAATAAAAACAACTTCAAAAGAGAAAACAAATAGAAAGAAAACTCAAAAAAGTTCAGTTTGATCATCTCAATCACTGGTTTTTGCTGAAATAATCAATAGTCAGCAATAAATCATAAATACAAAAAACACACAGGCAGATTGTAAACAGTAGCATAGGATGACAGTCAGCTCTGGAAGCTCAGCTTTGTGGGTATGAATGTAATCCTATGGGTGTGAAAAAGGGGAGATTCATTAATTGTTGTGTGCTTTTCTCTGTAGGCTATGTGAAGCAAAGGTTTTCTACACGTGTCTAGCCACCTAATCTTGCATTCATAGGTAAATTTCTGCATTTATGCACAGTATATTTACTCCCATCCATTCATAATTTCTAGACATCTTAGAATCCCCAAGGCTCCACATTCTGAATAGGGTTATTGGCACTTGTCACTCACCTCCAACCATCCTAAATAACTAAATTTAAACAAATCATTTAAAATTCTGTTTTACTTAAACAAATCTTAATTAAATACTAAGCCTTCATTGCCTAATCCACTATATCATCACTACAAAAATGGCCTTGTAAAAAGAGGGATTTAGCAACTCGATCATAGGTATTGAAGACTACTTCCCCCATAACATAAACTCACCCTAAAGAGAATTCTACATACAACAAGCCATTTCCATATTAGCTCTATTGCTTCAATGAGCTATTCCATCTTGTTGAGAGATTGGCTTTATTTTTCCTCTTTTGTACTCTACTGGTAGATTTTTGCAAAATATTTAGGGTTATATATTTCATAGCGTAAGTGGTTCTTTAATCTATCCATCTGAAATTTGTACCATCTTTCCTTCAAAAACATTATGTAAACCCTAGAAGGGGGCCTACAATTCATTATTTCATTTGAAATCTCAAACATCTTGGTGATGGTAGTTTCCAACACATATTGGTGAGAAAAAACCAAGCTTTTGACTTCAGATATAACCCTACATATAAGACTAGAATGGGAGTCTCTACCTACAACTTTCATACTAGGCATATGTATACATATAGATATGTGTTCTCTACACTTTTTCAAATAATGCCACAACTCATTTTTAGATTGAAATTCATTTGGCTAACTGTGAGGCATGAAAA
Organism: Pseudotsuga menziesii; assembly: GCA_001517045.1. Taxonomy (NCBI): domain Eukaryota; kingdom Viridiplantae; phylum Streptophyta; class Pinopsida; order Pinales; family Pinaceae; genus Pseudotsuga; species Pseudotsuga menziesii. The sequence goes on from LPNX011017124.1 coordinate 41,841, forward strand.
GAATTGAGCTATGTGAGATATTGACAACTTCAAGCAAAGTTGTAAACTTGGTTGGGTAGTTGTTGAATATCATGCACCTTCCCAGTGACCAATCTGAAAATATCATGACAACCTTTATTGGAATTTCCTTCATCCTGTCTCTTTTTGAAGGGAGCTACTGATATGAGGCAATCAAAGAAATCAATATGAATTGCCTTCTAGTATGAAGGGAGCTACTGATATGAGGCAATCAAAGCAATTCTTCTCATCACACATTCAGTGTGAGTTTCACAACATTATTCAACCTCCCTTCAGTGCTGTGATATTCTTGTTTGTATGAAGTCTAAGTCTTATTGCAACATTTTTTTGGAGTGAATGTGATAGAAATTAACCATATTTAAAGAGTGTGGAAATTTGACATGATGAAATAGATTTGGGCTCTGATAAATGCACAACACTGAAGACGCAGGAAAAAACTAAGGCGGGCGCCCACCATTTTTAGAGAATTTGGTTTATTTGATGATGTTCTTTGTGAAACTGGTAATAATTTTTTAGGGAGCCTGGATGGATCCTCGGCTAAAGTATTGTTTCCCTATAGATTATGCAAAGAGATCCATCCTCTACTACTTCTTGTGTAGATAGAGACCTAGAGACCTCGAAAAGTGCCCTAGTACAAGATTTGTTGAAGGGGAGCTGCCCAAAGGGTTTTTCAACTCTGAGCAGTGAACTTAGCAAATCAAGACCAACGAAGGCCGAGTCAGTGCCACTACGGCACCTTACAGGGCAGTTAAAACCTTTTGTGCAGAGATGTCGTTGTCCGAGTACTATGAGCAATCTCTTGAAGTTGTTTTCTCTCATACCAGTGATAACTTTACAGGGAGGCTGAGGAAATGGAATAAAAAATTGTACTATGAATGTGATATCTTGTGTATAAGGAATATATGAAGATATGGGTATGCATTGGAATTGCACTATTTGAGTTGTTTGTATGAAGTCTATGTCTTCTTGCAACATGTTTTTGGAGTGAAACAACAACTTTGTCATTATAATGACTAGTGAATGAGCCCACCCCGTCAATAATGAAAATGGTCTAAATAAAGTAAAAAAGTGTGGAGGATACAATTTGTGGTTTCTAGCTAGCTTTATTTCTATCGTTTTCCTAACTATTATTTGCAATAGGTCAATTCTGGGCAAGAAAAGACACATTTGGGAACTTAATAAGGAATACGTGAAGTCAAAGTCAACATCACAAAACCTATACATGTTACAAGATGCACACCTATACTCAGGTTATAAACAACAACATTATGGGCATGATCTCAACAATATAAAGGCTCGAAGATGTTTAAGAATAGCCATGGCAGAGGCAACATCAAAGGGTTTGATGGTGATGCAGTGATGATTCCTCCACTTGTGTGAGATGTACTCTATTTTTAGGTTTTTGTAGTATATTTTTCAAGTTGCCATATCTTATTTGAGGGTGCTATTGTTTCCTTGAGGGTACTGGTATCATTTTCAAGGGTACTGATGCATGTTTAGGCCCCCTTGAGGATACCGTTGTCATTGTTGAGGTTGATGTTGCTCTTGTTTCCTGTTTAGGCCCCCTTTACTTCAAGCAGATCCAACATACTTGAACCATGTGAAAATTGTCCAAAAGTAGTTAGAGCTGCATTCATTCTCTCATATGCACATTCAAGATGGTGAAGGTGTAAGAGGTGAGGCTCAAATGGCCAATATCTGTGCATCAATAAACTAGTATTCAAAGGAAGACTGCTAAATTCCATTAACACATTCAGATCAAATGTAATGCAGACACCATATGATTGTGAATACCTGAGGCTCCATAAACTAGTTGGGCAGTCTAGAAGTGGTTCTGGACATCCGGGATCAAGGCGCAGGCCTGCTAAAGACAAACATAAATGTGTTCAAGTTAAGAAATGAGAATATGCAGCTGGTGGTAGGAGAGGACATAGTTTCAATTTAGATCATTCCAATGCAATATAAATCTCTAGTAAACGGTCCCGAGGAAGCAAATGGAGGAAAAAACGCTCATGGAATGGATTGAGAAAGAGTGGATAGGGATTCTAAGCTTTTCTCTAGGATGGATGGGTTTCATTTTTAGGTGGAAGGAGGATGTAGAGAGGATTCACAAGAGTATATGTGGTTCTGGGTTCCTTCTCTGTTAATGATCAAATATTGGTCTCTATGCTTCAATTCAGGAACAAAAAAGGCTCCTAGACACCCAGATTTTCTCCTGGAATCATCAGGTTTTGCATAGTGCTTCTAAAATACAGTATGTTGGCTCAACATATTGAAAAACACTCAGACCTACACCCAAACCAATAGTGTTCGTGAAGTATCATTCCCATACTGGTCTTGTTTCCCACAAGGAATTGTGCTTTACTCCCCGAGGTGAAATTGTGCAATCTAGTGTAGAGAAAACCTATTATCAATCTTACAAGAGATCCATCTAGTGTACCAAGAAGCAACCCTATTATCAATCTTACTATAGAGCCACATACAATCATGATAACCATATGGTGGGCCACAGATAGGAAAGGTCTCACAATCTAGGAAACCATCTAGGGAGTGATGACACGCATGCCCCCCGCTATATTTTGAGAGAAAATCTAACTCTTTCAAAAGGTAAATACATTATGGTTTCAAAAATATATGATGGAGGCACAAATCACTTTTTTCGTGTTGGGACCTATTATGAAATTAAAGGCTTGGTATTTACATGAAAAAAATAGAAGGAAAACCAAGAGTTGGGCTATTTGCTAGTCTAAATTTTGTGACGATTTCTCTTTTGTAGTAAAGTCTCCTAAAGTGACTACAACTTTGAAACTGATTAAAGAGTTTTTTCTTACTAACAAGTTGCATAATTCCCATGTTATTGTTGCGTTCCCTTACCATCAAGAACTAGTTGCAAATAAGATCCGTATTAGATAATTGGACCTTCTTTTGTGTTGCAAGTAGATTGATCGGGCTTGAGAGGGTGAACATGATTTATAAGATTTCAAGAATCTATCATTTAAGGAATTTGAAGGATCCAAGGCTATTAAGGTAAAGAGTGAATATGGTGATAATGTTTCATATACATAACCCCTAAAGTTGCAATGAGTTAACAATGGGGGTGAGGAGAGACCCATGATTTCTTATGCTGTAGATTAGTGGGATGAAAAAACTATGCATGAGCTCATAAATCTAGTACTTGAGGTATATAAGGACTTGATTCCATAGATTTTCACTGAAATCAAGGGAATAATGGAAGAAGCTGGGGAGATGAAAATTGAATTATGGCCAGATGTTATCCCATAAGACACCGATTACAAGATTAATCCCAAAGTTAAAGAAAAGGTGAACAAAGAAAATAATAGAATGTTAGCTACATGATTGATGTTTATGGTTGACAAATATAATATGATTATCCCAATCATGTTTCAAATGAAGAAGGTGTAAGATTAAATCACAAACAATATTCATCTATACACAGTTTACAGTTCACCGTGGTGATGAGGAGAGCAGCAACAAGCTGCTACAGCACCCTCGGTGGTGACTAGGGCTTCTACAGCAAGCATGATGGCAGCACCACCACCCTTGGTGGTGGTCTAAGGCTACAACAACAGACTACCATAACCTTGGTGGAGGCCATGGGTAGCAGTAGACCACTGCTCCAACCTTCTCTGGAAGTCTAAGTCAACAGCATAAGGTTTCAGTGCTCGAGTAATATTACCATGCATATAATAGATTTGAAAACACTTACAACAGCTATAAAAGCAGCAGTAAATATGCCCTTATATTCTTTGATTGTGTTGTTAAATCAAACATATGCGCCCTTAACTTATGTCAAATCAGCAAGACATATAGTGTTGGAAATTACAAACCATGAAGAATATTGATGGTTGAAAATTAAATCTACAATTTACAGAAGTATTGGACAACTGTAAACTTACGTAATATGAAAAATCCATAAAGATGAAGTTCATGCACACATGATAGCCTTATCACAAGGCCAGTACAATCTTCTAGCCCTCTATAGCCCTAGCTAGGGAAAATGATGAAAACCCTTGCTCAGAACAAGGAAATCCAACAAGCATGCATCACACAAGAATGTCCTCCAAGGAAATATGTCTCCTCTTTTGGATAATATGTCTCCTCTTTTTCTTCTCTCACCAAGTACATCCTAGGGTTTCTTCTCAAACTCTTCATCTCCTAATATACAATGGATTAAACCCTAACCAGGTAGTCTTCAAGATGCTCTAACAAGCTCACCGTTCTAGGGCTACATCTTCCAAAACTCACCATAATCTCAGAATTTTTGCTTTAGTTGCATATAATTTGACTCTAAAAGAACAGTAAAGTAGACTGGATGCAAAATTTTAGCCCAGAATGCAAAACAGTACACTTGAAGAAGCTTGGTGTGTGAAAACCCAAGGTGAAACATCTTAGACTTTTTGGTTTTGTTGCATATACTTTGATTCTAAAAGAATAGTGGAGTAAATTGGATGCAAAAGTTTAGCCCTGTAGGGTAGCTCGAGTGGTTGAGCACCTTGAGCTTCAGAAGGATCAGGGTTAATCCCACAGGCTAGGTGCCTCTATTTCATTCCTCACTCAATGTTCCTACCAGGTCAGGTGCCATAATCTGCACCAACACGTTTACATCGGGTACCATCTATGAAATGCAGGGAACCCACGTGGTTTTACTTAGAAAAAAATTGGATGCAAAACTTGGGCATTTGACTAGTTCCCCTGTGTGTTTTTTGATTTTGCTACTGTGGTAGAGATCATTCAAAACATCATTGCTTGCAAAAGTCTAAGAGAATTTTCCATCCAGTCCCATGACCAAAACAACAAGAAACTAAACATAATAAAAATTAGTCTTATCCAGAATTTCAAGCAATCTGCCATGAATGCACCACATAAAACTTGAATCCATGTCCTTTTAGGTTTCAGGGATTGGCCAAAATAGACAAGAAAGAAATGAGGATTGAAGTCTCAACCTTGTAAAATGCTACATAACATAACCATGACATTAACCATGATACATAACCATGACATTAACCATGCTACATAACCATAACCATGCTCAAAATTTATGTTTGTTGCTAATTTCAAAACAAGTTCCACTACATGAAATTATAGATAGAACTCTTACGTCACAAATTTTGCAATTGTCTATGAAAAATATATCAGAAATATATCTTTGTTTTGGCTTGGGACAGTGCAAGTCCTGGATTATTAGTGATTAGTTCACCAACCAAAATAATAATTTCCAATTTTCATATAGCAAACAATAAAATATTTAACAAGATAAATCATTAATTAACAAACTGTTGGATTAACATAGATTTTTTCACTAACCCCAAAAAAAAATTACAAATTTTCATCTCTTTCAACTTAACGCTCTGTTGGTCGCTGCGTTAATTTTAACGCTCTACTGGTCACTGCATTAAGGTTGGTCATTGAGATGTCATACCATATTTCATGTACAAGAATGAATAAATAAAGTGCAGGAGATACACCATTAAGGAATCGCAACCATTAATTGAATCTACCTAATACTCAGATAATTCTGAGTTTGATCTTGTTACCGAAGGGACAAGTCAAACATAGTAAACCATATACATACCTTGAGAGAGGGTTAAAGTAGACCGAAACTAACCTTAGACTCTTAGTCAAAAGAAAGTCAGGTTTCAATCAAAAGCACAGGCTTGAGTAATTCAGTCATGTCCAAAATAGTCATGCTAAGGACACACAATCACTTAGCACAAGAGACACTCAGTCATACTGATACCCTCTGATAGTCATGTTGAGTAACTCACAATCCACACTTGAAGAGTAAACTCATAGTCACTCCAGGGATAGAACCCAGCACACAGGAAAAACCCATAAGAACTAACGCTGAGAAAATCGTGAGGTAAGAAACTTAGAAAAATGTAGAGACTCACACCGAGAAAAATTGTGAGGTAAGCAGCTGAGAAAGACGTAGAGACTCACTTTACAAGATGAGACGTAAATAAAGAAAATGCAGAGATCAAGCTCAGCCCATGAAGAAAGAATAAATCACAGAGGTAAAACTCAGAGCGTGAATGAAAAAATTGCAGATCATGAATGAACAATTCACATAGGTAAAACTAAGCCCCTGAAATGAACAAGACGCAGAGGTAAAATCATGGAGTGAAATTGCAGAGGAAAACCCGAGAGACAAACCCGCAGGCAAGAGGATAAAATCAGATCGCAAAGGAGATAACTCCTGCTGGAGAAACTGACGATAGCATACATCCTAGTGAGATAACAGGGCAAGAAAATGGTGAGATAACCCTAGGAACAAGTAAGAATAGGACCATGACTCAACAACCACAAGACCAAAGTCAACCGTAAAGGTGGACAAACATTCAATTAGGACCAACAAGACCAAATACTTTTCTCTCTCTCAAGGTACATAGTTTTATATATACTTTTTTCATCATTGTATAAGGGTATTGTCTAAATGAATGGTACGCTCCTTTTGTCCTCAACCAACTTTTACAAAATAGATCATCCATACATGTCTATGGAGGAAACATAAAGAGCCCAGTTCAGTATATCCAAGGAAGTGCTCGGTGAAGTGTCCTAATATCAATACCCTCATAGGAGAAACAATGTCATACTCAAGACATCCAATATGATGCTAAAAGACTCATTAATCTATACTCAAAGATAAAGCAACCAAAAGGTTGAAGAGTAGGAGGTACAAGCTCTGCTCTAGAAGAGTTGTAGCTTGTCTTCCCCAATAGCTATTTCCTCATAATTTTCAGTGAAGGAAAGTAGGCCCACAACCATGGGGAGCACTTCCTTGGATATACTGTCTGCCCTCTTATTGTGTTCTCTAAAGACATGATGAAATTCTAAAGTGTGAAAGAAGGCCTTCAACTCCATAATGTTGTCACACCAACCATCTAGATGGAGGGAAAAGAGAGTTGTCGTATCATCTAAGCCCAAAAACTATGCCAACAACCAACTATCATAAAATAGTGCATACTAGCTCAAAGTGTCCATGCATGTGGGCTCAAAAAATTATGCAATGCTAGCACCTGAGTGAAGAAGACTACAAGTGAAACCCCCATAAGTAAGCAACACTGGGAATAGGTCAAATCACCAACAAACTACATGAATATGTGTTCCCAAGCTGCCAAGTGTGAAGGACAAGAAAACAATTACCTGCTAACTGTTGAATACAATGAAAAGTACATACAATGAATGTGGAGCACTATTGATATGCATCTATAGCAGATCAATCTAAACCTTCGGACCAAAACACCAATGGATCCTGGTTTTCTATGGGCTAAAAAGTCAAAATGAAATTCAATATATGTATATATATATATATATATATATATATATACAAATTTGGGGACAAAATGTACAAAAAGTAATTAAATATTAACAAAAAGAAATATCCATACCTGTGTCACTGGAGGAAATTGTGAAACTAGAATTTCCTCAACATCTATATTTGTGCCACTAGCCTCTATTTCTTTCGGGTCAAATAAATTCGTATTATCAACATCGTCATCATTCATGAATTTGGTATACTACATAAATTTCATATATTAAAAACATTAGATTTCATACACTAAATTTCATATATTATAGCATACTTACGTACCATGCCCCTATTTTCATTTTGTTGAGCAACGACTTGCTTATAATTGTCTCTACAGTATGCTGCATACTGCTCAAGCTCTAATCAACTCATACTTTTCAAGCGATCGTCAGAATAATCATCAAATGGGCCTACATCCATACTGGATGTAGATGAAATACTATGTAGGCCGATTTCCACCCCTGCAAATGCAGCCACAACACGGTCTCGTATCTCTTCCCTCACCCCTCTTGCTATTTGGGATGTTGTTTCCAACTCCTCTGGTAAATCTACGACTCTAGGATGCGGTTGTACTAACCGAGGCATCGGACGCCTATAATGAACATCTCGTCATGCATCAGGTCGTTCATATCTACGACCTTTGCCAGCACCATAGAAATTAGATCCTATATCTGTATAGTCGAGGTCCATGTTAAACTGAAACTATGCAATCAGCATTATTTGGGAACTTCCCATATGCACACAGGAACCTCAAATAAATGTGTGGTGCAATCAAAGGATCATTTAATCTTGTGATTTTTAGATGTTTTTTGTCTTCAGGCCGCACGTCAAAACATGAGAAGACCATTTCTTTTGTGACAACTTTCTTTACTTATTCAAACTTGTGGCGACCCATAACTGAGAATTGCCTCCTACGCATCATATCATGAAAAATATGGGTTGATGGTCCAACCCCAAGATATGTCTTGATCAAACAATTTAGATTGTGCAAAACAATCTAGAGACATTGTTGAGTACCAAAAGAGAGATTTGAAGATTCAAGTTATGCCTTCAATCTGGAGGAATGCTCCTTCATCTCTTCGATAGTCAACATAGTGATGTTGTCTTCCCAAGGAGTCTCCTCGGGAACATCTCTAGGATGACTATAAAGTGGATCATATATATCATTTTTAGCATATTGATGCACCCGATGATGTCTCATTGTCTCGGGAGGTGGATTAGGATCAGCAGTAGCAAACCTTGTAAGAAGATGTGCATGCAAGTATTAAAATATATATATCTAATTTTTCAATCAATTTATACATGTCCATATAAAATGTGTTCATTACAAATACCTGATGCGTCATCTTGCACCCCATCATTATTTTCAGAATGTCTAGAAGCACATGTACAAAACCAAAAAATGGCAATCACATGTAAGTTAACAAGAAAAATCATCAAACAAGATTTCTAGTCAGAATGTACATGTGTAAACAACCTTTACCTGGCGATGGCGTATCTGAGGAATAAGACACCGAGTGTGTCCTATTTGTTTGTCCATCGACCCCTGTATACCCCTTAGACATACGTCTGTCATGCTCAGAGCCACCACCTGTGCATGTAACAAGATCTTAGAAATACCAGGTAAAATAATATTTATGTTCATATAGACTTGAGTATGAATTAAATAACAACTAAATTTACCTGACGAAGACCTCAGGGATTGTGGCTGCATAGTAGCCAAGATTACTTCAGCCTGAAGCTGTGAAGATATGCATGGTTAGAATATTCCACATGTTAAAAAACATGTCAAACAAGAATTCTAGTCAAATTGTACATAAACAATCTCTACCTCGCAATGGCACCCTATCTGTTTGTCCACCAGCCCTTGTAGACCCATCAAACAGATGTATGTTGTGCTGAGAGCCACCACCTGTGCAAAAAAATATCTTATCAAGATGTATACATGAATATCTATGTTTATATAGACTTCAACATGAAATTAATAACATTTTAATTTACCTGACGATGACCTCAGGTACTGTGGATGCATTAGTAGCCAAAATTGCTTCAGGCTGAAGCTGTAAAGCTGTGCCTGACAAAAATTTTCCACATATTAAAAATCATGCCAAATAAGAATTCCAGTCAAAATGTACGAAAAAAATATCTACCTGGCAATGGCATCCTATGTGTTTGTCCATGAGCCCCTGTAGACCCCTTAGACAGACGTCTGTCATGCTGAGAGCCACCACCTGGGCACAACAATATCTTAGGTTTATATGTGTAAACGAACATTTATTTTTATATATACTTGACTATGAATTGAATAACAATGAAATTTACCTGACGATGACCTCTGGGTCTGTCGCTGCATAGTATCCAAGCTTGCTTCACCCTCAAGCTGTGAGGCTGTGCATGATAAGAATTTCATACAGATTAGAAGAAATGCCAGACAATAATTCTAGTGAAAATGTACATGTAAACAATTTCTCTACCTAGCAATGGAATATCTGAAGAATAAGACACTAAACATGTCCTCTGTGTTTGTCCATCGGCCCCTATAGACCCCTTAGAAAGACATTTGTCATGCTGAGAGCCACCACCTGGGCACAACAACATCTTAGATTTAGATGCGTAAAAGAAGATTTATTTTTATAATTACTTGACTATGAATTGAATAACAATAAAATTTACCTGACGATGGCCTTTGGGTTTGTTACTGCATAGTAGCCAAGCTTGCTTCACCCTCAAGCTGTGAAGCTGTGCATGATAAGAATTTTGAACAGATTAAAAAACATGTCAAAATTAAATTTACCAAATTTAACATTGTGCACCTATTCATGTTGAGAAATTATCACATTAAAAGCATGTCAAAACATTGCAAAGAAGATAAATATATTTCTGGATACAATGATTTCTCGAGTGACATATTTAATGGGGTTGCAAGATACACATCTAATGGTAGACCTCGCCAAATGAACATCATAACACAAAATTCAGTCCCCAAGGATGGTTATGCATGCAAAACTAGAGTGAAACACATCACGTGGTCTTCATTTGGCAGCCCTATAAAATTATGTTGCTGATTAAGAAACACATCTTACTTTGGATAAGAGAGGCTTTCTTGGACATCTCTTTTCCTTCTTTGGAAAAATGAACACAAAACCAGACTCTGAAATCATTGGACATTTTGTTAGATACATGTCCCTATTCTTCGAAATTATAGGACAAAAGTGGTGTCCCAAAAAGTTGTTACCCTCGCCACCGGAGTTCAAATCCCACTTTCTGGCATATTTCCTCTTAGCGAGATGAATGTTGATTAGATATACATTATCTATTCATGATTTGTTAACATGGCCTTGTGCTATGAACAATCTAGGCTTTACCCTGTGTATCATCCTGGGAATGAGAGGAACCTTCCAGGAGGTTCCCTCCCAAATATGTTACCTAGAAAAGAATTTTGACAAACATTTAGGGGACAAATTACCAAATATAACAAAAAATAACTCAATTCCTTTAAATATTAAATTAGATAAATTGGTCAGCTACCAAAAACATGAGCTTCAAGAGTATTTATTTCTATTCATCTTGCCACTGTGGCTTACACCCAATATTACTATTTTCTACTTGAGTTTCAAGAGTATTTGCTTCTACTCGTCTTGCCACTATCTTTGAAATGTTCCTAAAAGTGACATGCATGCAAACCCTAAAAATGAAATGCATGCAAACCCTAAAAGTGACATGAATGCAAACCCTAAAGTGACATGCATGCCCTAAAAGTGACATGCATGCAAACCCTAAAAGCTATATAAGAAGGTTAGTTGAACCAAAAGGGTATCATTGTTATTATTCATCTTTTGGAAACATGTTTTGGGAGCTCGGTGAGCTACTTAGGGTTAGGGCAGATTGCTCTGACCTAATTGGATTCAGTGGAAAAATCTATACAACCTAACCAATTGCTAGGGTGAATCATCTAGATTCACCATTGTGTACTTCATTGATTGAATAGGAATTTTTGAATACAATGATTCCTCAAGTGACATATCTAATGGGGCAGAAAGATACACATCTAATGGTAGACCTCGGCAAATGAACATCATGACAAAAAATTCAGTCCCCAGGGATGGTTATGCATGCGAAACTAGAGTGAAACACATCATGTGGTCTTCATTTGGTATCCCTATAAAATTATGTTGTTGATTAAGAAACACATCTTACTTGGGATAAGAGAGGATTTCTTGGACATCTCTTTTCCTTCTTTGCAAAAATGAGCGCAAAACTAGACTGTGCAATCATTGGACATTTTTGTTAGATACATGTCCCTATTCTTCAAAATTATAGGACAAAAGTGGTGTCCCAAAAAGCTGTTACCCTCGCCACCGGAGTTCAAATCCCACTTTTTGGCATGTTTCCTCTTAGTGAGATGAATTTTTTTATTTTTTTGACCAGGGGAATCGACACCTAGGGACGTTGGTACTCACGTGACACGGGGTCCAGGGATCCAATCCCGCTACCACTATAAACCTAGGTGCAACCACAGTGCCCGAACCATGGCACATGGGTAAATTTGGGGGGGATTTGAACACGGGACCTTCCATTTACAAAAAATTCCATTTACCACTTGCTCTGCCCCCCCACGGGCGACTTAGTGAGATGAATGTTGATTAGCTATACATTATCTATTCATGAGTTGTTAAGATGGCCTTGTGCCCTGAACAATCTAGGGTTTACCTTGAGTACCATCCTTGGAATGAGAGGAATCGCCTAGGAGGTTCCCTCCCAAATATGTTACCTAGAAAATAATTTTGACAAACATTTAGGGGACAAATTACCTAATATAACAAAAAATACCTAAATTCCTTCAAATAATAAATTAGATAAATTGGTCAGCTACAAAAAACATGAGCTTCAAGAGTATTTATTTCTACTCATCTTGCCATTGTGGCTTACACCCAAGATTACTATTTTCTACTTGAGTTTCAAGAGTATTTTTTTCTACTTGTCTTGCCACTATCTTTAAAATGTTCCTAAAAGTGACACACATGAAAACCCTAAAAATGACATGCATTTAAACCCTAAAAGTGACATGCATGCAAACCCTAAAGTGACATGCATACCCTAAAAGTGGCATGCATGCAAACCCTAAAAGTGGCATGCATGCAAACCCTAAAACTGGCATGCGAACCCTAAAAGCTATATAAGAAGGTTAGTTGAACCAAAAGGGTATCATTGTTATTATTCATCTTTTGGAAACACGTTTTGGGAGCTTAGTGAGCTACTTAGGGTTAGGGCAGATTACCCTGACCTAATTAGATTCGATGGCGAAATCTATACGACCTAACCAATTGCTAGGGTGAATCATTCAGATTCACCATTGTGTACTTCATTGATTGAATAGTAATTTTTGAGTACAATGATTCCTCAAGTGACATATTTAATGGGGCAATAAGATACACATCTAATGGTAGACCTCGCCAAATGAACATCATGACACAAAATTCAGTCCCCAAGGATGGTTATGCATGCGAAACTGGAGTGAAACACATCATGTGGTCTTCATTTAGAAGCCCTATAAAATTATGTTGTTGATTAAGAAACACATCTTACTTGGGATAAGAGAGGCTTTCTTAGACATCTATTTTCATTCTTTACAAAAATGAGCACAAAAACAGACTGTGAAATCATTGGAGATTTTGTTAGATACGTGTCCCTATTCTTCAAAATTATACGACAAAAGTGGTGTCCCAAAAATTTGTTACCCTCGCCACCAAAGTTCAAATCCCACTTTCTGGCATGTTTCCTCATAGTGAGCTGAATGTTGATTATCTATACATTATCTATTCATAAGTTGTTAGCATGGACTTGTGCCCTGAACAATCTAGAGTTTACCCTGGGTACCATCCTTTGTAATGTCCCCGACCCTCCGACCAGTGAAGAGGACGCTACCATGCCATTAACCATCTGGGCAACTAGCCCCATGAACATGTACATACATATAAACTGAAGAAAAAAATGCTTGGAAGGAAAAACATGCATACATGATTATCATATAGCAGAAGCAAAACCATACATTCAACCATTCAACATGTTCATCATAATTCATTAACAGTAAATATGATTGCAGAAGTGAAATAGACAAGAATATTGATCTTATAAAGAACTCGTCCTGCAACCAGCTATGTCGTTGCAACGTTCCACCCAACCATAGGCCAGCATGCTCCTTAGTCTCTCAGCAACACTGCCACCCCCGAGTTGGGCATGATACCCCAAGGAATAAGGAACAAGCAGGCTTACACATAGCCAAGGATACACAAAAAAACCAAGCCAACACAGTTGGGTTTATCAGGCCATCAACAAATCAGCCAAGCCAACACAGTTGGGTTTGTCAAGCCATTAAGGAGCTGGGAAAAGCTGAATGCTAAGCTGGTCGGCTCATTGAAGAGATAAGGACACCTACACCAGAACTAGCCTGACTTATAGGACACCCACACACACCCAACACAAGGAAATCAGTCCCTTCTCTGCTACACAGTCCCTCAGACCCTGACTTCCCTTCCAGTTCTATTCAGGGGTTGTGGAGAAGAAAGCCAGCCCTCTAGCTCTATCTATGTGGTTCCAAAACAAACCAGGTTTATCAAGCAAACTAAGCCTTCAGTCCCACTCCAACACAGTCCGAAGACCAACCACTACATAGACGCAACAAAACCAAATAGTTCACGGCTCTGTGGAAATGGGACAGCAACCAAATGGTGAACGCAGCTCAGGATAAACAAGCAATTCAGAGTTGTTCTTGGCCCTAGCATGGACAAACCAACTCAGCAGCAACCCAAAATGTAATGGATCCCACAGCAACCAAATTGTGGATGAAACCAACATCAACCACACGCGAATGAACCTACAACAAACCACACTTCATGGGGAGAATAACAGCAAACCCAAATTGTGAAAATGGCTCCTTCATAGGAAATCGTGGGTGACAGTAAAAGGTTTATCCCCCCTCTCTGCATGAGGAAAACGATGAAGAAAAACCTATGCGTGAGGATGATGAGAGAACATCTCTACGTGAGAATGGGCAAAACAACAAAGAATTGGGGTAGTGGTTTCCCTGCCCATGTGAAGATGGAGAGTCTATTGGTGGAGTGGGCGTGTGGGCAAGGACTGACAGTCCTGCCACCCACCACTTCCCAGCAATAACTACCCCCAACTAGCAACAGAAGTTTTAAATGGGTAGTTGACACATGGCTTTTTCCCCATTGGTTTAAGGTTCAATAATTCCCGCTCCCTATCCTTAGGAAAATCATGCCCTTTTCAATATGGTTGCATTGACATAGCTGGTTGGGGTTTATTTAATTAAAATGCATATTTACATGATGCCAAAACTAATATGTGTCGTATATCACGATATACCATTGGCAACAATTCCAATCGCCGAACACAACACAACCAAATCAATGGTGGGGCTTTTGCCTTTAGCTCCACACCACAATTAATTACAATATATACATCATACATATTTAATGCAAACGGGGTCAAAACTGGGGTGTTACATTCCCCTCCCCCTTCAATAGCACTGTCCTCAGTGCTTTACAAAATTGAACAAAATTCTACACTGGTATCGCCTCAGTGTTCCGAAGAATTGAAAAAAAATGGATGTGCCAATCGCATGACATCCTCTAGCTCCCACACAGCCTCTTCAGGTCCGTAGTGCTCCCATTTCACCTTTACCTGCCCTATGGCCCAGTTCTGAAGCATTGTGACCTTCCTGTCGAGGATGCACATCGGCTCGATTTGGAACTCTCCCTCGGTTTCCACCTGAATCACATCCCAATTTATCACATGGTTAGGATCATGTACATATCTCTTAAGCAAAGAAACATGAAAAACATTATGATCTCTAGTGCTAGCAGGAAATGCAAGTCTATATGCAACTGGTCCTATTCTTTCAAGCACTTTAAACGGCCCAAAATATCTTGGTGACAGCTTGGCACAACTTCCAAGCTTCAAGGAACTCTTCCTTGCCCTCACTCTGAGGTAAACATGATCCACAACACTGAACTCCCTGTTCACCCTATGCTTATCTGCATAGCTTTTTTGTCTGTCCTATGCTACTTTCAGATTCTGTCTGATCTTTACAACCTCCTGCTCCATTTCCTTGAGCAGTTCTGGACCAATCACAACCCTGTTCACTGGATTATCTCAAGTCACTGGTGTCTTACACTTTCTTCCATGCAAAGCTTCATAAGGACTCATCCCCAAGGATGCCTGCTGCCCATTGTTATAAGCAAACTATACCAAGCGTAAGTAATATTCCCACTTGGTTGGTTTGTCCATCACATACATGCGAAGCATATCTTCAAACACCTGATTAACTCTCTCTATCTGACCATCAGTCTGAGGATGGTATGCAGTGCTGAAGCTTAGATTTGTACCCAAATCTGCAAACAACCCCTTCCAAAAATTGGAAGTGAACTTGACATCTCTGTCAGAGACTATTGCCTTTGACAATCCATGCAATTTGAAAATCTACTTCATGAAGATATTTGCAATGTCATCATTCTTATGCATAGAATTAACCGGTATAAAATGCGCTTCCTTTGTCAACTTGTCCACCAAAACCATCATGGAGTCATGTTGTCTCCAAGTCATCGGCAATCAAGTAATAAAATACATGGAAATAACTTCCCATTTCCATTCTGGAACTGGCAAAGGCTGCAACAACCCTGCTGGGTGTTGATGCTCAACCTTTACCTATTGACATTTCATGCACCTTGAAAAGTATTCAGCCATGTCCTTTTTCATTCCTAGCCAAAAGTATTGTTTCCTGGTTGTAGCAATTGTCTTCTGGTATCCTAGGTGACCAGAATACGGAGCTTGATGGATTTCATCCATAACAACTCTCCTCAAATGTGCTACATTTGGAATGTAAATTCTACCTTTATAGGTAAGAAGTCCATCTTCTTCCAATTTATATCCCTCATACCTCTTCTCAAGACTTTGTTGCTGCAATTTGTCTTTTACCAACTCATACAATTCATCTCCAGCAGCATGATTAATAATCTGATTGGCAAATACTAAGAGATGCCACATGCATTTCCTGCACCTTCCTGCTGAGTGCATCAGCTACCTTATTCTCTTTTCCCTTTATGTGCTTGATTTCAAAATCAAACTCACATAAAAACTCCAGCCATCTCGCTTGCCTAGCATTCAGAGTAGGCTGATCAAACAGATACTTCAGACCACAATGGTATGTCCTTAGCTCAAATATTCTACCCATCAAGTAATGCCTCCACATCTTGAGAGCATGTACTATGGATGCAAGCTCTAGATCATGAGTGGCATAGTTCTTCTCATGCTCCTTCGGCTTTCTTGACTTGTAACATATCACATGGTTGTCTTGCATAAGGACTCCTCCAAGCCCTTGTCTGCATGCATCAGTATACACCACAAAATATTTCTCTGGGTCTGCAACTTTCAATACCGGTGCACTGGTGAGAATATTTTTCAACTGCTGGAAGCTTTCTTCACACCTCGATGTCCATTCAAACTTTATCCCCTTCTTTTGCAAAGAAGTGATGGCATGTGCAACTTTGGAGAATCCTTCAATGAACCTCCTGTAGTATCCTGCAAGTCCCATAAAAGATCTTACATCTGTCACATTTCTTGGAGTAGGCCAATTCATAATGGCTTCAATCTTTTCAGGGTCCACAGATATACCCTCTTCTGAGATAATGTGACCCAAATACTTAATTTTATCTCTATAGAAGTCACACTTGCTCAGCTTTGCATACAAGTGATGCTCCCTGAGCAATTGCAATGTCAATCTCAAATGATCTTCATGCTCTTCCTCATTCCTAGAGTAAATAAGAAAGTCATCAAGGAAAACAAGAACAAACTTGTTCAAATACCTGTTGTAGACACTGTTCATAAGGCACATAAATGTAGCGGGTGCATTTGTGAGACCAAATGGGACACCCACAAACTCATAATGTCCATACCTTGTTCTGAAGGCTGTCTTATGAATGTCTTCATCCTTGATTCTCACCTGATGGTAACTAGACCCCAAGTCAATCTTAGAAAATACCTTTGCTCCTCTCATTTGATCAAAGAGGTCATCAATCCTAGGAAAAGGATATTTATTCTTCACAGTGACTTTGTTCAATTGTCTGTAATCAATACACAACCTTAGTGTACCATCTTTCTTCATTACAAACAAAACTGGTGCTCCCCAAGGAGACACACTCAGCCTAATATACTTCTTTTCCAACAACTCTTGCAGTTGCATATTCAACTCTAGCATCTCTAGTGTACTCATCCTATAGGGTGTCTTGGACATTGGTGCTGCTCCTGGCACAAGTTCAATTGTGAAATCAACATCCCTCTTTCGAGGAAGCCCTGGAATCTCATCAGGAAACACATCCCTAAATTCCTGTAACACCTGATAGTCCTCCAACCTAGGAGTTTCATCCTCTAATGCCTCCAAAATATGCGCTACATACAACTGGAAACCCTTCCTACAGAACTTCTTCAACTGCATTGCTGAAACCTGCCATACTGAAATCACCTTTGGAATACCTCTCACAACTATTGGGTTCCCTTCTTCATCCATGCATTCGAAAGTCTTATTATAACAGTCAAGCTTTACCCTGTGAGCTTCTAACCAATCCATTCTAATGAGTACATCATAGGAACCAAGGGATAGAACATTCATATCTACACAAGTGATCAATCCATTCATGACCAATGGACATTTCTCTATCACTTCACTAACGTTTCTCTTGGTTCCAGTGGCTAGCTGAACTAACCAAGATTTCCTATGCTTTACTTACTTAAAAGCACAAATCTCCACTACTCTAGGAGTAATGTAACTGTGAGTAGAACCAGGGTCAATCAAAATAGAAACAGATTGCTCAACAATCTTACCTGCAACTTCAACCACAGTTGACTGGTGATCCGCCTAGTGGTCCTCCATTGCTGCATACATCCTAGGGACTGCCCTTGCTACTTGACCCACTGTTTCTGCTTCTTGAATGTTGTAAGCTGGCCTTGCACTCTCTTTCTCGAGTGGACAATCTCTGCGCATGTGGGGTCCTCTACATTTCCAACATTGGAGTGGTTCTCTATCCTGTTGTGGATCTTTAGGCTTTTCTCCTATCACTCCAACTGGCTTACTCGTAGCTTGGGATGGATGCTTCTGCTGATTCCTAAAGTTAGAAGGTTTGAAACCTTTCTTTCTTTGGTCAAACTTCTCATTTTTCTTGTCCTTCCATGATTTATGGTAATATGGTTTACCTTTGCTTTGCTCGTAGCAATACTTAGCCTTCCTTATTGCTTCTTCAAGTGTTCTAGGTTCATAAAACTCAATTCTATCTTTGTAAGACTGAGGAAACCCACTCAAAAACCGCTGGACCTTCACTTTTTCATATCTGATGTACTAGACATACCTCAACGGCTCCAAAAACTTATTTGCATACTCTTCCATGGTCTACTGTCCCAATCTTAGCTCATGGAACTCCTTAATCTTGTCATCATAATACTTGTCAGAGAGGTATTTCTGATTGAAATACTTCTTGAACTGTTTCCACTTAAGTCTCCTTTCATTGATCCTCTTTACTTGCTTGAAGTGCTCCCACCAAATGGATGCCCTTCCATTCAGATTGAATATGGCAACCCTTGCCTTCTTGTTTCCTGAATAATCCTAAACCTGGAAGTACTTCTTTATCCCAAGAAGCCAAGCTTCAGCCTCTTGTCCAGTCTTTACCTCATCATCAAATGTAGGAGGTTTAGCCTTCTTAAATTCATCTCGAACGCGATCCCTATGGTGCCTCCTTCTCTTTCTTTTACGAGAAGAAAAGCTTGAATCCGCGCTGGATTCTTCGGAGTCAGATGATCATCTAGAAGTCCTTCTTCTGCTCCTAGTACTGCTCTTACTGCCTTCTGGTCTTGCTGTACCTCGTCTAGAGTCTATCTTTCTTTGCAAGTCTGTCAAACTTTGCAACATAGCAGCATTCAACTGATGCTACTCTTCCTGGGCTTTAATCAAGATTCTCATGGTGGTTGCAACATCTAACGGTGTCTCTTGGAATCTTCTTCCATTAGACTCTATGTCATCGTTTCCATTATGGACATTTTCTCCCATGGCATCTCGTGCATGCTCGTAGGAATCCCGAGCATCATATCCATCATGGGTCCTCAAAACTGAACCACCACTTACTTACCAAACTGCACTACCTGGAATACTGCCCTTGAAGGTGCCTATGATTCTGCAAACATGTTAGTAACACAACTGTTAGCTGCATAGCATTGACATAAATCAGAATTACTTACCTTCTCTTGGAAAATTCATAAAATAACAGTTTTGCCTAAACACAAAATTTTCTTCCTTTTCATCCCTGAGAATCTACTGAAGAACTGCTGAAAATCTCACTAAAAAACTGTTGAAATTCACTGAGAAATCCCACTTGAAAAACTCAAAATTTCCTTTTGTCCAATCGGACCTCTTCCCAACTAAACTTCTGACACTTCGGCGGTCCAATCAACTAAAATTTTCCGACGCTCATCGGCGGTCCAATCAACTAAAATTTTTCGACGCTCATCGGCGGTCCAATCAACTAAAATTTTTCGACGCTCATCGGCGGTCCAATCAACTAAAATTTTCCTACGTGTCGGTGGACCCATCAACTAAGTTTCTCCGATGCTTTCAACACTTTGGCAAAACTTCTTCCTTCATCTGTCGTTGCGTCGACTGCCCGATCAGCTAATTTTCTCCGACGTTTCGGTGTCCTTCAAGAGATCTCCGCTGACACTGCGGCTCCACTTCAGCGATCAGCGTCGGACGATTCTGACACTTAGAATAATTTTCAAAAATTATTTTTATCTTCTTCATGTTGTAGTTGTGTCAGTTATTCCATCAACTAATTTTTGCCTATGTTTCGGCGGTCTTCAGGTGATCTTTGCCGACACTGCTGCTTCGTCCTCACTTATTCTCCACTGGTGACATTGAGATTCCATCCGTCTAGGTGAGCTGATGTTTTGGCGATCTTCATTTGAAGGCTTTCGAAACATCCCAACACTTAGAAAATTTTTCAACTTTCACCCATGTTGGCTCTATCTTCCTTTTCCTGCCGACGTATCGACATTTTCATCACCTGTTGAACCAGCTCAAACCTGTTGAACCAGCCATCGTGTCAGCTCAGACTTCCTCTATTTTTCGCCGTCATCGATGGTCTATATCGGACGGCCCTTTGTCTAATTTTCTCCGATGTTTCAGCAGTATTCAGGTGATCTCCGCCGACAATGCGGCTCTGTCTTCACCTGTTCTCCGCCAAAACCCTCAGTTCCTCATTGCCGAAACCATTGACAACTTCCAAACTTCGACAAATTTCAAATTTTTTCTCCCCGCTAGTTCACCATCGGGCCGGCTTCCGTCTAGGTTGTCCGATGCATCGGATGAGTTTCCGACTAAGTCTTCCAATGAGCCGATGGTTTGGACACTTGGAAAATTTCGTTGAAGTTTTCTATCATATTCTCTGATTTCTGCTGGGAAGAGGGAAACTTGCCTCTGCTAGCTGATTCATCACAGCCCATTCAGCCCATGCTGCAACATGAGCTTTGATACCACATGGCAATGTCCCTGACCCTCCGACTGGCAAAGAGGACGCTACCATGCCATTAACCATCCAGGAAACTAGCCCCATGAACATGTACATACATATAAACTGAAGAAAAAAATGTTTGGAAGGAAAAACATGCATACATGATTATCATACAGTGGAAGCAAAACCATACATTCAAGCATTCAACATGTTCATCATAATTCATTAACAGTAAATATGATTGTAGAAGTGAAATAGACAAGAATACTTATCTTATAAAGAACTCATCCTGCAACCAGCTATGTCACTGCAACGTTCCACCCAACCATAGGCCAGCGTGCTCCTTACTCTCTCAGCAATGCTGCCACACCCGAGCTGGGCATGATCCCCAAGGAATAAGGAACAAGCAGGCTTACACATAGCCAAGGATACACAAAACAGCCAAGCCAACACAGTTGGGTTTATGAGGCCATCAAGGAACTGGGAAAAGCTTAATGCTAAGCTGGTGGGCTCATTGAAGAGCTAAGGACACCTACACCAAAACTAGCCTGACTTCTAGGACACCCACACACACCCAACACAAGGAAATCAGTCCCTTCTCTGCTACACAGTCCCTCAGACCCTGACTTCCCTTCCAGCGCTATTCAAGGGTTGTGGAGAAGAAAGCCAACCCTCTAGCTCTATTTGTGTGGTTCCCAAAGACACCAGGTTTATCAAGCAAACTAAGCCTTCATTCCCATTCCAACACAGTCCGAAGACCAACCACTACATACACACAGCAAAACGAAACAGTTCACGGCTCTGTGGAAATGGGACGACAACCAAATGGTGAACGCAGCTCAGGCTAAACAAGTGATTCAAAGTTTTTCTTAGCCCTAGCATGGCCAAAACAACTCAACAGCAAGCCAAAACGTAATGGATCCCACAACAACCAAATTATGGATGAAATCAACATCAACCACATGCGAATGAACCTACAGCAAACCACACTTCATGGGGAGAATAACAGCAAACCGAAATCGTGAAAATGGCTCCTTCATAGGAAATCGTGGGTGATAGTAAATGGTTTCTCCCCCCTATCTGCATGAGGAAAACGATGAAGAAAAACCTGTGCATGAGGATGATGAGAGAACGTCTCTGCGTGAGAATTGGAAAAACAATGAAGAATTGGGGTAGTGGTTTCCCTGCCCACGTGAAGATGGAGAGTCTGCTGGTGGAGTGGGAATGTGGCAAAGGACTGACAGTCCTGCCACCCACCACTTCCCAGCAATAATTACCCCCAACTAGAAACAGAAGTTTTAAATGGGTAGTTGACACATGGATTTTCCCCATTGGTTCAAGGTTCAATAATTCCCCCTCCGTATCCTTAGGAAAATCATGCCATTTTCAATATGGTTGCATTGACATAGCTGGTTGGGGTTTATTTAATTAAAATGCATATTTACATGATGCCAAAACTAATATGTGTTGTATATCACGATATACCATCGACAACGATTCCAATTGCCAAACACAACACAACCAAATCGATGGTGGGGCTTTTGCCTTTAGCTCCACACCACAATTAATTACAATATATACATCATACACATTTAATGCAAATGGGGTCAAAACCAGGGTGTTACATCCTTGGAATGAGAGGAATCGCCCAGGAGGTTCCCTCCCAAATATGTTACCTAGAAAAGAATTTTGACAAACATTTAGGGGACAAATTACCTAATATAACAAAAAACACCTAAATTCCTTTAAATATTAAATTAGATAAATTGGCCAGCTACCAAAAACATGAGCTTCAAGAGTATTTATTTCTACTCATCTTACGACTGTGGCTTACACCCAAGATTACTATTTTCTACTTGAGTTTCAAGAGTATTTTTCTCTACTCATCTTGCCACTATCTTTGAAATGATACTAAAAGTAACATGCATGCAAACCCTAAAAATGGCATGCATGCAAACCCCAAAAGTTACATGCATGCAAACCCTAAAGTGGCATGCATAACCTAAAATTAACATGCATGCAAACCCTAAAAGTGGCATGCATGCAAACCCTAAAACTGACATGCAAACCCTAAAAGCTATATAAGAAGGTTAGTTGAACCAAAAGCGTATCATTGTTATTATTCATCTTTTGGAAACACATTTTGGGAGCTCAGCGAGCTACTTAGGGTTAGGGCATATTTCCTTGACCTAATTAGATTCGGTGGCAAAATCTATACAACCTAACCAATTGCTAGGGTGAATCATCCAGATTCACCATTGTGCACTTCATTGATTGAATAGGAATTTTTGAATACAATGATTCCTCAAGTGACATATTTAATGGGGCAGCAAGATAAATATCTAATGGTAGACCTCCCCAAATGAACATCATGACACAAAATTCAATCCCCAAGGATGGTTATGCATACGAAACTAGAGTGAAACACATCACGTGGTCTTCATTTGGCAACCCTATAAAATTATGTTGTTGATTAAGAAATACATCTTACTTGGGATAAGAGAGGCTTTCTTGGACATCTCTTTTCCTTGTTTGCAAAAATGAGCACAAAACCAGATTGTGAAATCATTGGACATTTTGTTAGATACATGCCCCTATTATTCAAAATTAGAGGACAAAAGTGGTGTCCCAAAAATTTGTTACCCTCACCAGCGGAGTTCAAATCCCACTTTCTGGCATGTTTCCTCTTATTGAGTTGAATGTTGATTATCTATACATAATCTATTCATGAGTTGTTAACATGGCCTTGTGTCGTGAACAATCTAGGATTTACCTTGAGTACCATCCTTGGAATGAGAGGAACTGCCCAGGAGGTTCCCTCCTAAATATGTTACGTGGGAAAGAAAAATGAGAAAAATTTAGGGGACACATTACCTAATATCACAAAAAATACCTAAATTCCTTTAAATATTAAATTAGATAAATTGGTTAGCTACCAAAAATATGAGCTTCAAGAGTATTTATTTTTACTCATCTTACCACTGTGGCTTACACCTAAGATTACTATTTTCTACTTGAGTTTCAAGAGTATTTTTTTCTACTCATCTTGCC
Organism: Pseudotsuga menziesii; assembly: GCA_001517045.1. Classification (NCBI taxonomy): domain Eukaryota; kingdom Viridiplantae; phylum Streptophyta; class Pinopsida; order Pinales; family Pinaceae; genus Pseudotsuga; species Pseudotsuga menziesii. The sequence continues at coordinate 65,811 of LPNX011017124.1, forward strand.
ACTATCTTTGAAATGTTCCTAAAAGTGGCATGCATGCAAACCCTATAAATGACATGCATGCATACCCTAAAAGTGACATGCATGCAAACCCTAAAAATAACATGCCTACAAACCCTAAAACTGACATGCAAACCCTAAAAGCTATATAAGAAGGTTAGTTGAACAAAAAGGTTATCATTGTTATTGTTCATCTTTTGGAAACACGTTTTGGGAGCTCAATGAGCTACTTAGGGTTTAGGGAGGATTGCCTTGATCTAATTGGATTCGGTGGTGAAATCTATACAACCCAATTGCTAGGGTGAATCATCCAGATTCACCATTGTGTACTTCATTGCATCAAAGATTCATTGTGTTTAGGGCATTGTTGGAGCTTCCTTAAAGTTTGTAGTTGGGCATATTCGTTCATTAATCATGGCAGCGATCCTATCATTGTTGAGAAAGGGGGGTCTTCACCAAGTTCTGGGCAACAATCTTCCTCTATACTGCTACTGCTGAATTGTATACTGAAACCGTGGTTATCTCCATCCATTCCTCCTCAAAAGCACAGGGCAGTGATTTACTATGCGAAAGGGTTCATTCTATTGGCAACAAGTTACCAGTGACCAGAGGATTATCAAGAGGGAAATCAACCTATTTAATAAGCGTGATCTCTACAGGAAGGTAATAACGCAAAGAAGGCTCACTTAAATTTCCCTAGATAAGAGGGATGGATTACTAAAGAGATCGTGTTCACATCTTTAAGGGTTGCATACACTGAAGAGAGGCATCATTAGTCTATCTGGATGCCCTTCCTCCAATCTGGGCATAGCTCTCAAGTAAACCCACTTCCATTGGGGCCTATTCATCATCTACGTTGTTACAGCTGATTTTACCACACATGGTGGATCACACCTTTATGACCTTCCCTATCCCTTTGCAGACTCTTTCGACCCCATGGACCATTTTTGTACCTTTGATGTTTCCAAGATCATCCCTAAAAACATGTCTTATTTGATATACGCGACTTTTAAACCCATTCTCGTGTATATACATGGATTTGACCCTTAAACCCATGTACATCGGGATGTGTGCAAAAGGACAAATAGTTTTGGAGTTTTCCTTGATGTGGATCCAAATCACTTGTATCTTGGCCTTCCATATGCCTTGAGATCGCTTGGATTTGACCTTCCATTACCCCATTGAAGCACTATATAAGGAACCCTTTGGATACATTGAAAAGGGGACGAATTGAAGAGCAAGAGAACTATAGTCCATTAGCTATAGAGATTTTACCAGACACTTCCACATTGGAGGAATGTTTGGTCCACTTAGAGCAGCTTGATGAGCATCGCCGAGATGCTTTGGTGGCTCTAAAGGTGAATAAATGTCGCATTAAGGTCTAATATGATAAGTCTGTCCGTCCGAGGAGGTTTAGTGAAGGAGATTTGATCCTTTTATGGGATCAAGCTAAAGAATCCTTGGGGACAGGGAAGTTTAATCCCATGTGGCATGGTCCTTACATGGTCAAACATGTGTTAGAGAAGGGTGCCTATGAGCTGGTAGATTATGAAGGGACAGCCTTGGCGAAGCCTAGAAATGGGCTCTATCTTAAAAAATACTATGCATGATCTTCAACCAGGGATGATTGTTGTATATTACTGTGTAGTTTTTTGCATAGTTAGGTTTTCTTATGGTGATCAAGTTTGTTGATTAGCTTTCATTTCTTATGGCAGATGTCGATGGAGTCTTCCGTTTACATAGGATTCGCTGATGGTGCTAGCCGTCACACTCAACACTCGGCCTTTGCTGCTTGGGTGATTTATACTCCTACGGGTCAGGTATTGTCTTCAAGAGGCATATGTTTATGGCCTTCTTCAAATAATGTTGCTGAGTATAGTGCCATTATCGAGCTATTACGGGATGCAATTTCACATGGTGTTCTTTCTCTTAAGGTACGTCTTGATTCGCAGTTAGTAGTGTCACGGCTTAATGGCTTGTATCATGTTAGGGATTAGACATTATTATGAAGATTTTTACATGTGAGATTGTTAGAACGACAATTTGACAACATAACATACATACATGTTCCAAGAATTTATAATCAAGTTGCTGACTCATATGCTAACTATGTGTTAGATTGGTATTTGTTTCATGGACTATAAGCACATCAAAAACATACATTTTTACACACATGTAAATAAATAAAATCGATCATCATAAAAAAATTTCATTAAACATCCAAAATGTGACGTCATAATACATAAGTGTCATAATACAAAAATGGAGCTTCCGAGCCACCAAAATATAATACACGGTAGTACAAAACTGAATCACTCTCAAGTCTCTAAGCCTATGGAGGAGGAGGGGGGTTCTGATCGTGGTAGCACACCACGGCTCTAGCTAGTCGCCGGAATAACCGAACCCATGCTCGTGGTACCCCAACCACCTGACGCTACATGGCCTCAGGCAAGTCCTCAACTTGTGCCATGGGTACTCTGTGTGTTAGCCGTACAAAGTTTGTGTGGATTCTTTGGAGCGTCCGCTCCGCATCCACACCCATGATATCATCTCCTCTTCCCCTCCGTTTATGACGAGGGAATCCGTCAGGCCGCCATGGTCCAACATCTACACACACATGACAGGTTGTCACTATGTGTCGTCATGCAAAAACTTTCTTTTGAGTCTATATATAAAAAAACACAAAAAAAATTTATAATTCAAAAAACTTAAAAAGAGGGTTGGGATTTGTTACCAATGTCACCATATGTTGATCCTAGTGGTAGGGGCATATCGGGATCTCCTCAAAAATCTATCCCTGCATAAGGGTAATCATCGATGGCAATAATCTATCGTCGCAACCATGGAGAGAAATCAACTGGGTAGGGATTGGACACCCTACCTCTGCCCAGTCTACATATAGCATCCGCCCAACATCGTTGGGATGGATCTCGAACCTCGTGAGGAGGAACGTCAGCTCTAGGGCTTAGCCCCGAAACACGTTCGAAGAAGAACATGCTCAGTATACTGCCAAAACCGAAGTTTTGTACCCTGCCCATCTTGCAGTCACTGAGCTGCTGCTTCATGTTACTCAATAGCACAGTACTCCAATCGTAGACTGTGGGTCTCATGCACTCCACTGCATAGAACATCAAGGGCCGCGAGGCCTGGTGGAGTGAGGCTAGCTCTGTTATCCTATCAAGTGTCAGTAGTATTGCCTTCAGGCCTAGTACCTAGATGGAGTTTGTCGGGATCCGACTCCCAACCTTCTTCGTGTCTAGAAAACAGTATACTGCAATATACTCATCAATGGTGAGGCCACCTATGGGCCCGCGAGAGCGTAGGCCGGGACAATCCTGTAATGAAGTATATGTCCTCCACCTGGACATCCCATCGATATGGAAAGACTCTGAGTCAAGATCCCAGTAGTCTACTAGCATCTACAGCAGTCTTGGTTTGGCCCTTAGGCTGCCAAGACACCAAAACTTGTATAGCCCACATGCACGAAGAGCTTGTTGAGCCATCAAATCACCCCGTATAGCCTCTTCTAGGTCTCCATGTTCCCTCTCCCTCCATTCTAGGACCATCCTGCACATTAAAAATAATTTTTGGTCATTATTTCACCTAAAAAATCATGTGTGCGGTTGCATACGCGACTGTTTGCAAAACAGCCGCGTATGTACGCAGGTTTGGGTGGTTTTTCCGTGTATAGCCAGCCCTATACGCGGAAAAAACCTCGATTTCCACATGGGCCGAGAAGACTAATCTATATTGGCCTAAAAGTAAAAAATTGACCATGGAAATTGATAAAATTTACATGAAAATGGAAGAGGAGGACACGAGGAGTTACCTGGAACAAGCGGTGTCGAATTTCGCTATACGAAGCTCCCAGAATTCGCGTTTGAAGTTCTGATCTCAAATGGGTAAAAAGTTTCAAATGATATGTAATTTTTGAATGTTTTACTATTTATAGAAAAATTTTGAAATTTTTGAAAATTTTTACCCCTTTTCTATAGTTTTGGACTGTTTCTGACCATTTTGGACACTTTTGGACTAATCTAATGATGTAGGAGACCATTTTGAGCGTCGTTTCGACCATTATTTTGACCCGTTTGTGTCGATTTTAGGTATTATGTCTACGCTGGTATATAGGTTAGATGTCATATCCGTTTGCATTTTGCATGACCTTATGACCATTTCATGATAACATTAGGTATGAACCCATTCTATCTTGTCACAGAACCTTCTTGCTGTTTTAGAAGTGACATGATGTGAATGGTAGAGCTTGAACATACATGGGTTCCCTAGTTAGCTCCTTTATTGCATTTGGTTCCCATGTCGACATTTTTTTCCCTTTAGGGTGTGGGAGTCCTTTGTATAGTATCACCATGTCTTTGTGCAAGAGCCTCATACACCTCTTGATCCTTTTCCTGGCCTTCTTCCCCTAGGACTCCCTTATGTCAAGTTGTAATTGCATTATCATGAGTTTTTCCTACCTCATTGAGCCTTATGCCAACTTCCCTGACTTTGATTATCAACCATATAGCACGAGCTTGTCTCATGTCTAGCCATGCAGAGCCATTTTATATATCTTTTGCAGCTTGATTCCCCATTTTTACTGGGATGGGACTTTCCCTCGAGTGTCGTTATCCTACACGTGTCCTTGCATTGAGCATAGGTATGTTCCATTGCTTGGAACTAGTTTGTTTTCCCATTGACACTCGTCTCCTCCTAGTCTGTAACTATTAAGCACTTTTATTCTTTTTCAAGCTTTTCAAAATATTTGAAAAAGTCCAAAAAAATAAAAAAACCAAAAATCTGGACAAGAAAAGATGTTATCTTTGGCAGTAGTCAAGTCGTGTCACCTTTGAACAGAGCACTGTATATCACATCCGTTGGTTGAGTTAATAGTTTGACTTTAAAAGTTGTTCTCATTTCTCTGAGTTTATCTCCATCGACTGGTTAATATTCCAGTCCCTATGGAGCCTCTGTCGATGCCTCCTATGTCACAGAGATGTCCCAGTTTTGTATATCAAGTCTATGCTGCCTACATTCAGTCACCATTCGCCTTTATGCTCTTGTTCGAAGGACGTTGAAACCTGAGTCGGCCATTCCTCAGTTATCTTGACTTTGCATGTCGGCCATTCCCGGTATTGATACTGGTTCGTGCACTTTATGATCGAGTCCTTCCACATTATACAGCTTCATTGAGTACCTTGTGTTGGATGATGGGAGATGCCTTAATACCCTCCTTCCAGTGAATTTCATCCCATCGACTTCAGATCATTTATTCTGGGATAGGAATCTAGAGTCATTTTTGAGTGCCTTGAGACTTGCAATCATCAGTGGCAGGTTCTCTCACCATCGACAGTTTTTTCTCGGCCGAGAAATTGAAAATTATACAAAAATAAAGGATTTGTCATGGAATTGTTTCCCAACTTCGTGTTTTCACCCTCATGCATGAACATGCAGTAAGTGGTGGTTAACCTCTATATGTGTTCCCCACTCTCTAGTACAATAATAATGTCTCCCTAAGTTAGGCAAGATGATCAAATAGATTATATATGGACAAGAGAGGATTATATAATCTTAATAACTTGGAATTGTCTATTATTTATGACACTATAATTTCTCTTTAAATCTAACGATAATAATGTTTTTGATATTATTGATGAGTGGCCACCTCTTGAATGCTTTTGATAATGCTAAATAGGAAGGAAACACCATCCTTGTGCCATCTTCTCTTAGGATTAGAGTGACTTTAAAAAAAATCAAAGTAATTTATGAATCTTTTTATCCTTCATGTTTATTATCTTATGTTTTTACATTAGGTACCTAACAATCGTCTTTATTTAAATGGGCAAAAGATCAATTTCTATAAAGAGAATGGGATATAACTTATTGCTCTTTATTTTAAGATTATAAGTCATGAAAAGATTCTGGCTTTTATTGATGAGAACTTGATATGTTGTATTTCAAGATAGCATAGTCTAAAATTTCTACTACTTGGGATTAAAACATAATTACATTCCAATTTTGCAAAATAAAAAACATCATATTCTTGGAAAAGTGGTCGTTTTGTCCAAATGGTCTAATTTTTAAACATCTCCTTTTAAGATTATAAACTAAGAAGCTCCTCTTCCTTTAGGTACCTGTATTTAGAAATCCTACAACAAAGGTATAAAAAAAAAACATTATTTTTCCTATATAACTAAAAATCTCCTTCTTTATATAGTTCTCAACAATTAAATAAATTTTTAACCCTCCGTTAATAATATTCTATATTCAATGTAATTTTAATTCTAATTGAAATTGTGATACATATCAAATCTATCATAATTGTATCCAATTAATTTCTTCTAAATTGTTAGTTCCTTATTTAAATAAAATTAAGACTTAAATAAACTTTAACAAATAATTAAGTTTTTATTGTGATTTCATTAAAATAAATAAATTCGTGAACTTATGATAATCATAATATTAATTTGTTGAAATTATGTTCTATAATATAATTATTTTTTTCAAAATAATCTTTATATTTATTATATTAAAACATCTTCATTATTTATAATATCAACAAAATGAAACATAAATATATTCAATAATTTATTAATAATATAATCATTAAATCATAATGTATGTTCAAATCCAATAAAATATAAAATTTATAATAATATAAATGAAATAATTTAAATTTAATTACTAACCAAATTAATTACAAACATATAAATAAAAAAAATCTCATGCTAAAGCTGAAAAAAAGAAGCTAAAAAACAGTCTTAGCGTTGATGCGGTGAGAAAAGTGATCGAGGCCATGGTTGTTAAAATCGTGCAAGAAAACCCTGGTTCTCTCTAAGGCCCAAGAAAATATTTCTATATCAAATATCTATACAATGGTTGGTATTTAAGGATAAAATCTTCTTATGTAACTGAGCATAACGGAATTTGTGACATATATGTTCTCCTCAGTGGGATCGCTTGACGAATATGTGTCTTATCTCCTGAAAGGAGATATCCAATGATAAACACCTTATGCCAAATCATATGATAATGAAGGTGAAGGTCATTAAACAGTGTGATATTATTGGATAGCCAGCCTTTATAATCAATTGGAGAAGCTATCGCCTATGATGGCTTCCATAGATTTATACGTGACACAATGACAATAGGATTTATCAATCACGCCATAAACTCGCTTACTTGATTTTAGTTACGTCTCTACTAATATCCAACTGTCTACCACCTTCCACTCACAGATTTCTGTACTAGCTTTCCTTCGCATAGGATAACTACTTAAATCCAGATTTATTAGGCATGAAGTCTTCATAAGGATTGAAAAATAGCCAACTTGAAACCTTTAATGTCCAAAACGAATCCTAAGTTTATATTAATTATACAATTTTATTTAAGATCCTTCAACCACACATCGCTTCTGTTGGATATAGGAGCACCTGGTTCATTCTGTTTCGAAAGATCATAAACTCAAAATTCGGAATTATATATATATATATATATATATATATATATATATATATATGATTTAAAATAGGGAGCTTCCAATTTCAATAGTTAGACATAAAATATGGGAAAAAAGTCATTGTAACGGCGCTGCGCTGTATATCTAGTATTATTTCCTCCACGAAAATTATATTATATGACCAGTGAAATTAACTATAAAATTCAAGGAATTCTACGGTTTAATTCTATTTTTTAGTTTGCAATCCCTGCTAATAGTTTGAGCTATTCAATTTGCAAATATAGGTATGAATAAATAATTCTATAAGTGTGTACAACGATGTAGTACAACAATAGCTCTTGAAACTCTTTGTATACAATTGCAAGGGTCTGAATAGCAAGCTATAATAATCTCATTTATCTAGAGCCCAGACTGTCGGAAAAAATGGTTGTTTTGCTCCATAAATTATTATAAATATAATACCCATCTATTTGCTGGATATATTCCTCTGGTAGTATTTCGTGCAGTATGGTGTACTGTTTGGAGCTGAAAATGAAGCATGCGTAAACGAGGAAGCCAGTGTACTGTGGTGGAAACAGGCGTAGGCTAAAGATTAATTAAAAAATGAGAACCCTTCTCTCTATGATTCTGGCACAAATCATAGTCCCAACATGATGATCATAGATTCACCCTATTCGAAGGGGGTTTGTCGGCTTCCAATCGACCAACCTCAGGAAAAACCTGAAACTCGTCGATAGAACAACCATTTTTTTTTCCCTAATCAGATACAGTGACCATCTATACATTTAATATTGACGCTAGCCTTAAAAAATTAATAAAAAAAATACTGTAACATAGAAGTAGCTTTTTAGATATGGGCAGACGCTTCAAAAAAGACTACTGTAACATAGAA
>LPNX011017124.1:74305-120365 GCA_001517045.1 Pseudotsuga menziesii
TTTGAACTTCAGGTTTATTGTTTACAAAGAAAATAGCACTGTTTTGTATGATTTATTTTTTCATTTCCCTGTTTCGCCTAATTTTTTTCCATTTAGCTGTTCTAAATGAGAATTCAGTCTAAACCGTTAAACTAACAATTTGAGGGACTATATTTTTTCTACTACCTTTTGCTTAAAAAGTTAAGAATTTCAGATGTTTTAAAATGTCTAATTATCTCTTTGAATTTTTTTTAACCTATTTTATCTTAACATATATAAATCCTTAATTTAAGGAGCAACTACTATAGTCGGGTGTTCATATTTCTAAGATATTTATTATATATCTATGTTGGGTTTTAGTATTTCTAAGATATTTATTATATAAATATGTTGCAGAAAAAGTTGGGAAAGTCAATTTAAAAAAAAAAATTATTGTATTCTAACAATATATAAATTCTCTATTATCTTTTGCTCAAAAGGTAATAGAGAATTTCAGATGTTTTAAGATATCTATTTATTTCTTTGAATTTTTTTAACCTATTTTATCTTAACATGATATAAATCCTTTATTTTATCTATCTCATTTCATGTTTCTAAAATATTTATATTTGGGAAAGTGAATAATATATATCAAAAGAACTTGAGAAGAGAAAAAACATCAAGAAGAAAAGAAACATTAACACAAATCATATTATTTAACTTATCCATTGTATTAGGGTTGTAACTAGAACCTCTTATCAAATGGAAATGGCCATAGAATCAAGATTACCACCCAATTCATTGATTATATACCATAAACTGGAGACTTTTAGAAGTTATAGTCCCTATATTTGTGGCTATATGTATTTAGTAAATTTTAACTTTTATGTCAATTATGATTAAAATGTATTATGTTTGCAAAACATTCTATGCCAAGGTATTTGCAAAGAAGTATAAATATTTAAATTTAAATTATTATAAAATAAAAATCAAGATAATTTTTATTTAAATGTAATATGTGAATTTAGTTTTAAAGTAATATCTAAAACCATTTCCTATTAGTTAAAACCATTTCCTATTAATGAAAAGTTTTTTTTTATTAATAATATATAAAAAGTCAAAATAGAGTTACATTTATTATTTATTAGAATGCAATTCAGCTCAGAGACAAGGTAGCACAAATATGGAAAGGATTTTAGAGGGTAAAAGTTTCCAATAAGTTCTCAACCATTTGGAGCTTTCCTGCTAGTTCCCAAGTTCACTCAACTAACAAGTTTGCTAAAAGCCAGAGCAATTCAGTGCTGCATAGTTATATATTGACCCATAAAAATAAAGGGTTTTCATATTTCTACAATATTTATTATATATTAACACAGAAAAGTAAAGGGTTTTTAGAGTAAAAAATGAGGCTAGTTTTATGTTACATTTAAAAATAAAGAGTTTCTCATTTTTATCAAAATGTATAAATATTTTCTCAGTTTTATCAAAATGTAAAAGTGTTGTTTTTTTGTTGAGTTTTATATTTCTGAGATATTTATTATATATTAACACAGAAAAGTAAAGGGTTTTCATATTTCTGCAATATTTATCATATATTACACAGAAAAGTAAAGATTTTATATTTAGTTTTTATAGTAAAAAGGATTCCTATTTTTTAAATTACATTTTAAAATAAGGATTTTTTAGGTTTTATCAAAATATACATGTGGGTTTTTTTAAGCATATATGAAACTATTACTATAAAATGTGAAATATAATATTTATATTTCCAACTTAATACTTATTATAAATATTTTTAACATTTTAAAACAAGTAAAAATTCTTAAGACAATGAAAGAAAACTACTTTAACTTTTGCCAGCATCATTTCCACAATCAGCAATAATATAAAAATCATACTCACAAGCAATAATATAAAAATCATACTCAAGATCAGCAATAATATAAACACCCTGCTCACCATCAGCAACAGTATAAACATATCCCTAACATAGTTACAGGCCCATCTTTTTTCTTTTATCTTTCCTGGTACAATATTCGAATTCATGTTGAAAAAGCCAAATAATATTGATGCTGGGGACAACTTGTTTCACTCTCGTATTGATTTTGATTTGACATTTTTTCTAAAACTTTTTTTAATATGAGAAAGACTTGTTATTTCTCACCATTCCATAGGAATATATAATTCCAAAGGTTTGTTGTTTCTCTCCATTCAATTGGAAGAAGCTTTACCAAAATCCACAAAAACACAGATAAATAACATAACCTTTTAAATCTACAGTCAGAGTAACTTAACTTTTTCATCTTCCCTTCTATACAATAGCTCTAAGAATTACGAAAAGTTTTGATATTAAATGGGTACGTACAATAGCTCTAAGTGTGACCAAAGTTTTGATATTAAATGGGTACGTACAATAGCCCTAAGAGTGACCAAATGTTTTGATAGTAGTTGAACGCTTAGGTACAAAACCTACCTCAAAAGGAGACGGGGGATTCTGCACACTGACAATAATCATGTGTTTGACTAAATTGTTGGCAGTCAAGTCTTCTTTTAAATAGCTTAGTTTCTAAATGTTCTGCCGTTGTGATCAGATTGGCTGCAGCTAAGGAAAATCTCACATCATTCAGCCCGAGGTAACAAGAAGATGCGGAAGAAAATGGGTGAATATAGATGTTAGTTACATCCTGTAGGTTATATTAGTATCATAGAACAATATTAGCTTCAACTGGGATTTTATGAAACATAGATTTAGAACTAAAAAGCACTAATTCGAGGGGATTTAAAAATAAATATATTAATTACATCCTGCACGGGGATTTAAAATTATAAATGTTAATTGCATCCTGTAGGTATCTTATATAATTAGCATAGAACCATGTTAGCATATTAAAAAACATAGATTTAGAATTGAAATGCATATGTTAATTACATCCTCTAGGTTATATAATTAGTATAGAACCATATTAGGCTCCATTGGGATTTATAAGAAACAGAAACATAGCTGTGGAATTGAATTGGAAAACACTAGCTGGAGGGATTAAAAAAAAGGATCAATGTGGAATTGAGAAATGTTGGAGTATTCGTTAGCTGTAGCATTTATGGAGAATATAATGTGGATGGATAGTCATATTGGAATTTTCAGATTATATGCTTGGTTTCAAATGTTTACCAACATATAAGTTTTTAGATAAGTTTTTGGTGTACAGTACTAAAGTCTATTTCTTCCCAGCTAAATCAAAAGCTAAAGTCTCAGTTTACATATCTTCTAAGCTAAATCAAAGAGGATATTGGAGTCTTGGTTATTCTGAATACTTTTTGAGTGGCCAAAGCCTGCTCAATAACAGTATTTTTAAGGTTTCGATTGCATGAATAACAGTATTTTTAAGGCTTTGATTCCATCAATAACAGTATTTCCATTTCACGAAAGTAGTGGAGAGGTTGCAAATCAATGTCTCGTGAATCCAAAATGACCAAAAGCATGTTTCTAAGCGCAACAATAATGAATCCACAGAGATAATTAGCCTAACGAAACCTTAAAATTTTCATTTGAGGACATTGGGCAATTTGGGCCGCCACCATTTTAGACATTGGGAAATTTGGGCCGTCACAATTTTTTTGACTAGCGCAAAGGAACAACGTAGCTCTTGCAATCTATGGAAGGAATTGGCACCAAAGTGACTTCAAATAACATGCACAGATGAGACTTGTGCAAACTGGAGTGCACTTCAAGCACGGTAATATTCCAAATTAATGACATAATCCCTCAGTGTAAAAATTCGAATTAAACTATCACAGGCTAAGTGTAACGTCTGTCAAAACCTAACAGTAATACTTCCAGCAGATATGATGCATCTGGTTGGTTATTAAAAGCAAAGGTATGATGCGAAACGTAGAATAGCAAGAATGCTCAGATATTTTATACAACAAGTGTCAGCTCTATGCCTGAATACCTCTTTATTTTCCATTCAAATTTGTCTTAATGAATATCGGGATTTCAACAAAATAATCGAAAACCCTATGTTAAATATACATGAACGGTTCCCATTAAATCGACTTCGAGTTGAAAAATTTCAACATTGTTTGGCTAAAACCTATCACTTAAATATGGATGTTTGTATTATGTTTTTATTAGGAAGTAAAAAGTCGTCATTATTTCTAACCATGCAATGAGGCGCAGCTAAATCTTATTGTGTTTTGACGTTTTTTTTAAATGATACCCATTAAAGACAGCAATGCCTACCTTGTCTTCATAGAAAAATTAAAAATAGAACTGACCCAGTTTCTGAAACGCTTTAAAGATTATCAGTAGATGCACTGAGAATCGAACTTGGACCACTGCCCAACAGACGATATACGTAGAACCGTAACAACAGCTTACACGTATTCATAGCCTAGATTCTTCTAAACTGTCAAATATTGACAGCATTAAACAGACATGCAACTGTAATCCTAGCATTATCTGAGACTGTTCACAGCATTAAAGCAACCAGGCCATGGAAACAAATATCTATCATGAAAATATGGTTACAGTTAATTAATTCCGGAGATTATGCTAGCCCAACCAAAGATAAGTGCGTAAACATTGTGTAATCTGTCACGGATGTATATAATTGGCACAAAATAATTGAAGAATATCATGCTACTACGCTCTTCACGGTCTCACATCTGGCACTACGATGCAACGCACAGTTCAGGTTTATCTATCAATTTACTGTGTTAATGTGACTGATTCTGTCACCAAAATCTCTCAGACGTGGGCTCATGGCTCACGATACAGTTCTGATTGAATCATTAAAGAACCTTTCCATGCAACAGCTTATAGTTTTATGATGTCTGCCAATAGAGATTCTGCTAATATACCTGTACACAGTTTTTTCTGCCCTACCCAATTTTAGTTACAAAACGAAAAGCATATGCTACAATAGCCTAAGACAAATTTGAATCAAATGGTTAAATGAAAATCAAACCAATACTCCAGGTTCACAATCATGACGTTACGAGTTTAGTTCCCCAAACTAAGACGAAATCTGGAGGGGAAAGTAGACAGAATATGTGTTTATCGAAGTGCTGTTTTTGTGACTCGTTTTACATACAAAAATCCAATAATAAGTGCAATGAAAACATAATAAAAATCATGAGAACAAGGGATAGATCAATATCTCACCCAATGATGCGCCTGAGAGCATGGAAGGAGCGAGTTATCTTGGGGCGGCCTCCGAGGAATCAAATCCCATTTCATTTGGTATTTGGCCTCAACTTTAGAATTGGAAGAGTGTTGTGAGGGGAATGAAGCCTGGTCCGACACCATGCGTGACTCTGCCCCTTGTCAGAAAAGTTTTCAGGTCTCGTGCCAGGCAGCAGTCCCCTCACCCCAACTCTGCCATGCCTTCTGCTCATTGATCTGATCGAATCAATTCCTCTATTTGCGAGCTGTGTACACTGCATCGACCCCTTTCTTCAAAGGAAATAAACCGTCAGAAATCCAGCTAATTTTACAACCTATTATCCGAAATTAATGGTGACAGGCCAGTGCCCACTATACCTTGAAACAAGCGCTGCACATGGATGACCGGAGTTACGAGGGCACTTTCCATACGAGGCCTTTTACTGGAAAACTTCACCACTTACAGTCCATGGCCTGTTTTTCATATAAAAAAAACAAAAGCTGCAAGCTATGAACTGCATCGATCTCTGAGAGCTCGAAGAACGAGTTGCTCAGTCTCCAGATCTGATGTTAATTCTACTGCCCTATAGGGTATAGGCTCCATTTGCAGAACCACCATTAAAAAAAAAACCTTTGAATAACAACTGCGATACTTTTATGTTTTTTCGATGTGGGTTCGATTGTAGCATAATTGAAGGATAATAACCCTGCTACTGCTGCTGACATTGCAAATCACCAGCGGGGCTTTATCCTATTTTACTTGCTAATTGCCAATTGTGTCATCAGTAAAATGCCATTCTCAGAACTCGTACTTATTGGCAATAATACCTGGAAGTTTGTCTGTCTTAACCAGCCTGAATTAGGGCTTGACAGAAGCTTTTGTTGCATTTGTGATTTTCAAACCCTAAGGTCATACTTGGCTGAATGTAGATTGTCGTGCAGTCCATTGCAACTCGACCAGGGCAACACCATAAAAAGGCAATCAAATAAGAGATCCGGTATTCAGAGCGCTGCTGTAAGAAGCAGACTGCGGTTTAGATTGATTTAGATATGGGAGAAGATTTAGGTTAGAATTTGCAAATATTTCCATGGCTCTTATTCTTCTGCTGTTGCTGTTAGGTAAGGTGGGCGATTAAGCGAGAGCATGTATTCTGCTGGTGGTGGTGGGTTGGATGATTGAATCTCTTAAACAATTGCAAAGGCGGTGCCATCAACACACGTGCAATTACTGATCCTTGCCTTCAACTTTACCATTACCACAACAACTAACCCATCTATTTTTATGTTTGTCAGATAGGCTCGTACGCAAGAACCAGGGAGAACAGTGGAGACTGGGCTGGGAGACCTACTCTTTTTATTTAGTCATGTGGGCAATGGCCATAGATATGGACATGGGATGATGGGCAATGGGCAATGGGCATGGCATGGCAGCTGTGTGTGCTCATCATTCCTCTTTTCCTTTTCTAACAACGAAACAGAGACTGGCTGGGCTGGCTGGACTGGAATGTCCCGTCTAACTCTAACTATAACCATTTTTTAAGGCACCGTCAATCGACCGCCCCCTTTTTCATCGAAAACCGCCCGGCCCTCCAAATACGTTTTTCCCGAATCTCCATGATCATATATTCCAGCATGGTCGGAGTGCTCGGATCAGGCGGCGGATTGCAAATAGCAAAGAGTTTGTTTGTTTGTTAGGTTTGCAATTCATTAATTCATTCGTAATTTCTTGGTGGCGATTTTTAAGGTATGTAGTAATGATCAAGAGGAAGGAAGTTATCGTGTTGCCTCCGCAAATAAAATGGCCATACCTAAATCGTCAATCTACAATAAATCTTTTTAAATGGAAGTTTACCTAAATCCTCAACCCTCCCTCCAGCCTGAGAAAATTAATCTTTTTTAAAAGGAAGTTTATCGTGCTGCTGATCTTACAGCAGCAAGATCAATTAAAATAAATAAGGCGTGATCCTAATTTTGTATTTTCATTGCAGTTTCTTTTCCTTGCTATTTCCAATTAAGTATTGTATGCAAATGGTGGTGGCCCATCTGACGTTGTTTGATCATAAATGGGTGGATTAGCTGAGGTACAGGATGGGATGATTAAAGTAATTGTCACCGTTACCAACTATTCCCGTTTTCTTTTTCTTTTGACTATTGGTGAAATGGTGATATATCTGGCACAGAGTCTACATCTACATCTACAACTACAACACCTAAGGAAATTGCAATCAAATTCGTATTTCCTGCTGCTGTACTATACGTGCGTTCCATATTTACTGAAATGAAATGAAATACATCTAGTTAATTTTCATTGACATGACGACTCATAACAGATACGTAATGAACTCACTCTCAACAAGAAAGCAGCCGTGACGATAGCTTGACGTACAAAGCAACAACAACTGGTCTTTGAATTATGACAACCAAAATCGAGTCGAGTGATGGATTATTTAAGTAAGTTTAATTAAAGGGAATTCATGAGTTTCTTCTTTTCCTTTTGACGCGGTCTCCTGACTGAAGACATTGTCTACCTTATTCACTTTTACTTTGGGACTAACAACAGGAAAAGGAATCATGTTGGGCCCCTTTCCCTTCGTTATTATTGTTCTCATTCTCATTTCCTGGACTCTCAGCTACCTCATCATCTTCTACGAAGCGTAATGTTTTCGATGGATGCTTCCCATACACAGGCCCCGCCTCATAAAGATTCTGAATACCTTCAATTCCCATACTGTACAATATAGCAGGAATTTATTCCAGGCAGTGCGTTGGCAGGAATTTTGAACAGTGCTACAAATCTTAATTTATCTTTTCACGCTGCTACTGCTAAAATTGAGTTCAATGGAAATTTTTGGGAGAAGAGTATAATTGACGTTTTGAACTCTTCCACAGCAGCTGTGTTGCAACCAAAAACCAAAAACGGACTCCCACCAGAAGCTAAAGGCGTTAAGACTCTGTTATAAGTGGGTTTTTAATGGAACTGTAAAAATAAGAGGTGTCAAAACGGAAATTTGGAATCGTTAATACCATATTCAGAATAAAGTGATAGAAACAACTCCAACTCTACAGGTTGAAAGAGATCATCAAAGAAACTCTGAAATCCATTCATTATACCACTGTTACGAGAAACCATGAAATTGGAAGTATTACCTTGCTCTGTTATTTCATGGAATGGCCATGACAATGAAATAGGTCACAATAAAACATCAGTGCATTATATTATTTTTACCACAATGCATATTTTATTTTATAAATATTTTCAAATGAAGGTGTTTATGGAACAAAGTTTATGAACATACAGATTGAATGTGTCTCCAGTTTTCACGCAGGGTTGGAATTTCAAATGGCGGACACCTGTCACAATTGCCCGTAACAATCAAAATATGAAACGGTTTTTTTATTCTAAGCCAGATTTTGACGGTTTCGATAAAATCTTAGCCGTATTTGACGGGTAAATTGACCCGTGCATTTACCCGTCAAAATCTCATCCCTGATTTCACGCTCATATAACCTAATTTAAAACCATTTTTCTCAAATAAGATAACTAACTTAGAACACATGTACGGAAAAATGTGAAGTTATGAATTCGAAGATATGTATGTACACTAATTTTATTATTTTTACCATCATTTTTTAATTATGATGATTGTGAATTAAAAAAATCAAATAAATATATAATCTACTGTTAATTTTATAATTTCCATTATCATTGGTAAAGTATAACATAATATAATCTTTTCCCATGATGGTTAGTTAACATTAGATAAGTTTTTACACACGGTGGTTAGTTATTTATAGCTAAAATCGAAAGGAAAATATTTTTTTTTTAATTATCTTTTTAAATTAAATTCAAGAATTAAAATAAAAAATTCTTTTCAAAATTAATTCAGGGCAAGAGTTTAATAAATAAAATGGTGGTTTTTTTTAAATTTTTTTTTAAAAACTTTGGTTGGAACATTAGTGAGAGGATAACAATAATGTTTACCATAATCCTAACCATAATCTTAATAAAAATATATATAATACAATTCATTGAGTCTAAAAAGTAAAAAGATGAAGTACAATTCAATGGTTACAAAGTATTAATAATATAACATTAAATTTATTTTAATAAACCATTAAATTCATAAATATAAGAGAAAATCTAATATGGAAAGGAAATATAAAATAACTCTTATTAAATATGGAAAATAAAATACAATAAAAGTTTATCTCGCATAAGTGATCATTAATAGAAATGAGAGAGGAGACATTACAACAAACAAACTAAAATATATTATAATATATTATGTTTTACAATACATGGAGACTCCAATATATAGATTCCATAGATGACTAACACATGCTAAATATAGTTGATAGAGGTTCAGATAATATTTCAACCATACATCAACTTAGGATAGAATTTATCATCTATCAACAGCTCACAACAAGATAAACATTAACTCTACATCCTCCTTTAATGTTTATCTCGAATTTATTTGGAGAGTAGTCTTTATCTTCATGCAGCTTTCATTACTTTGAACTTTTTCGGTACCTTTCTCTTGACGTCCATTTAAAAAGAAAACCATCTACCAGAGTACATGGGTCCTCAGCTGTTGTACCCGCCAGTTCTCTAGGAATCCTTTTCAGCTACATGGTTCATCAATGTCAAACATAACTAGTCCTTCATACTGTTAGAATGTTTCATCTCAACTTTCCCTTCACATCAAGATAGAGCTTGATCCACATCCACTCTATGTATAAGAGGGAAAATATCGTGTGATTCCGCACCACATGTATGCCTGAACATCTAAACAGGCCTTACAACAACCCATGGAAATCAGCTTGTCAATGGCTAAGCTTTACAACTTGGACCAAAAAAAACTTTTGTGGGGTGTCGGGTACAACCGAACATGCACCACCATTACATAATGACATTAAAGGTACAACAAGAATTTTTAAATGCTTTTCTAAATAGAAAATTATTTATGAATTTGACATTTGACCTAGACACGTAACCCTATTAGAACACTAAGAAAATTCTACACAATTATACTATGCAAGAATCCAACCAAATACAAAAATGACACAAGAATATAGAAAACAACCACATCCTAATTGCTATCACTATCAAGCATTGTAAGGAATTGGAGGTAGGGTTTTCCCACTGCTACACCAACACAATTCACAAATTTTCACACGAAACACTCCCCAATCAACAATCTTCTTCATGGCAAATCTACTTCACGATATTTACCAAGATCTACACTAGTCTCTCCCGCGGTGGCTCCTTAAATTGTTAACACACACGCAGATATTCTCCACGGTGCAAATTAGACCTTTTCTACAGTGATGCCTTAACATATAACTATAGGGTGCTCGCACGAAGTTGGTTTCACCTTTTAGTGCCACTTTAGAAATCAGAAACGCACTTCCGAAATGTAAATCCATAACACATATGCGTTATTGATGGTACGTTCGAAAAACCCAAGCCCAAAGACGAGGCTAAGGTTAGTTAGCTAATATCGCATATGCGATATATCGCATGTCCGTTTTCAAAGAGTTAAAAATCACATATGCGATATGTGAAACTAAAAATAAAAAATAAAACAAAGGCCGCGGACCTCAATTTGTTATTTGCACTATGAGGCGATATCAGGACAACAAAATACTGCACCTATGAAATACCACACCAACGTTTTGCGTTAGAGCCTTTGGAGGTGGTTGTGGAGGTGGCTTAGCTCCAATGGAAGGTAAGTACTCATATCATCCACAGTTGTATTCAATATTTGTTTATTTTTGTTAATTTCATTGTTTTTATATTTGTTAAAACGAATTTAATAAAAAAAATTGAATTAAATCAAAGAATGATATATTGTAACAATTTGTAATTTGTTGTTTTAATCTTAATAGATAATAGGAATGTTGAAGATACTGTGCAAAATGAACAAAACCCAAACACAGAGGGGGAACAAGACCAGAATTCACAGATTCTGGCTCGTTTGGGTGCATTGAGGTGCCTTAGCTCATCTTTTAGAGGGGGGACCATTTGAGAAAATCGTTAGCCGAGGCATTGGACACCATAACAAACACAATTTCCAATTCCCAAGGAGCTCTGTACAACATTAGCTCGTACAAAGAATCCATGAGGCAATACTATTTCGATGGTTTGAGCTATAAAGACATCAAAAACCTAAAGATAACCAAATACCAATTGTTTTCATTATTCCGGGACCCTAGCACCCGATTGGTTCCACCCACCAATCGAGCACACATTTCCATAGACTAGTGTGTGGAACCAAATGTGAAAAACAATTGGATGGATCGTTGGTACATGGTCTTCGATGAAGACTCTCACGGGATTAGAGACATCCCATTTTATTTCTTGAGGAAGTTGTATGCTGAATTTATCTTGGGGAAGCACATGAACTATTTCTATATTTTAAACTTACAGGGTGTGGGTCATGGGATTCCCCAAGATAGGGAAGGGGATAGGACTGATCCTAACCATGTGCGACACCCTCCACGCACACCAAAACCCCCTTGGGTATATCCTTCTGCTTGTCCTGTGATTGATGATACACAGGAGGCATTATTTGACTTGGCAGATACATTGCTTCAACATGGGACTTTTGTCCAAGGAAATGTAGGCCAAGGGGTTGGCATTTGTGAGGCAGGGCCATCGCACACTAAGGATCCATCTATAGATCGCACTGGAGAAGCAGAGCATTTAGAGTGTCATGTTATTCCACACCCTTGCAAAGCATGTGGAGGCATATGCTATGGGCTTGCTTCAGAGTTCCATGACGACGGATTACTTCGATTTGTAAGTAAAACTCATTATTTTTCATATTATATTTTGTTTTATATCACAATTTTTAATTGGTTCATAATTTATTTCTATTTAATTATCTAACAAATTATGTGAACAAATATACAACTGGTGTCCCATGACACCCTAGAATCGCATAGCCCACCGATTGATGTTGATAACATTGATGAAGTTGTCAATGCTACATATGGTTCTGGTTCTTCACTATTAGCTGTAAGAACTTTACTTTTTAATTTGTCATCGTTATTTACATATTTATAGTAGATATTGCAACATTCAATACATCCTAATCGGGATGCAATATGTTTTATGCAAGGTGAGCAGGATGAGTTTGTGGAATCCCAGCCAAGTCCCTCTTATGTAGAGGAAGATTCACAGATGCAGGTATTATTTTAATTATGCTTTTAATAATTCAACATGTATGCTTTTAATTTTTACAATTTTTCTAATTGTATCTTTATGTTTTGTTACGCAGCATGATATCTTGATGGATGACCCGCCTCTCCCCCCTCCCAAGTACATGTATGTTTCACTTTCTTTGAAAAAATCATTTTTCGTCCATGTTGTATATGTCTCGTTTTCTTTGTATTATATGACATTGACATATGTTACTTTATGTAGGAATCTATTGAGCGAGTGGTGCTTGAAAAGCACTAAATCGAGGTTGTTGGCGTCCCACCTCTCCCCCCCGCCAGGTACATGTATGTTTCGCTTTCTTTGAAAACATCATTTTCCATCCATGTAGTATATATGTCTTGTTTTCTTTTTATTATCTGACATTGACATATGTTACTTTATGCAAGCTTCTAGTGAGGCACTGGTGCTTGAAGAGCACCAAATGGATGACCCACCTCTTACCCACCAGCAGGTATGTTTATGTATCTCTTTCTTTTAATTGTGATTTTAATGATTCAACATGTACTTTTTTAATTTTTTGAAATTGTCTAATTGTATCTTTATCCTTTTTACGTAGGAACATGATTTTGATTATGTTGTCCAACAAGCAACCTTGTTCGCTAATGCATGTAGGAATCCTTTTAGCCCATTGACAGTTGTTCGACCCATTGGTTACACGCCTCCTCATGTCCCCCAAGTATATTTATATATTGCTTATCTTGCTTATATTTCTTTTTGTACATACAAATATCTTTTCCTTGTTGCCCCCATTGATATGCTGACATTGACATATATATTATTTTATGCAGTTTGATAGTGAGCGAGTGGTGGTTGAAGAGCACCCAATCGGGGTCGTTTCTCACCCACCTCTCCCCCCCCCCAATGTACATGTACGTCTCAATTTCTTTGAAAAAGTCATTGTCCCTCCATGTAGTATAGTTTTATTTATACATGCAAGCATGCTTTTCGTGCACCCTTTGATTTGTTGACATTGACATATATATATTGTTTATGCAGCTTGATAGTGAGAAATTGGTGCTTGAAGAGCACCCAATCGAGGTCATTAATCACCCACCTCTTCCCCCCCCAATGTACATGTATGTCTCGATTTCTTTGAAAAATTCATTGTCCCTCCATGTAGTATAGGTTTATTTGTACATGCAAGTATGTTTTTCGTGCACCCATTGATTTGTTGACATTGACATGTATTTTTTTTCTGTAGCTTGATAGTGAGCAAGTGGTGCTTGAAGAGAACCCAATCGAGGTGACTGCTAGTGAGGCACCATGACCCACCATTACTTATTCACGTACATTAAGTAAAAATGTTATATTGGTTTGGAATTTGAACAAATGTACATATAATTTTCATAGGTTGGTAAACTAACTTACAAATTTTGGTTTTTCAGCAATCTTCGCTAATGCAACCTGTCCCTCTTGTTCAGCGTTGGGGATCACCACTGAGCAACCGGAAGAGAAAGATAGACTTCTCAGAAGACATTGATAGAGACAGTGAAAGGGGGATAAATAGAATAAATGTATAGGGGGGATACATACATGTAAATTTTTGTTTGTATACACATAGATGTACATTTTGATCCACTATTTTGTATTATGGCCATGTGGCATGCCAATTTTTGTAACATTATTTGTATACATATATAATACAAAGCAAGGTTCAAATTTATACATATATGGTTGACTTGATTTTGGAACATGATATGTGTGGTTCACCTATGTGATATTATGATATGTGTGGTTCACCTGTGTGATAGTATGAATTTCCAATACTTAAAGGAATAATTTATGACTCATCCAACTAATATCAAGTAATGATTAAGTAAGTCATGGTCGATAATCACTAGACACCCTAACCATAACCATACCGTACAACTACCTAAATTCAACTATCATCAACTTTTTAACATCATAACCATACCATACACTACCTAAATTCCATACACTAACATCGTACCATACTAATATACCATACCATACCCTACAATACTAACATACCATAACATACCATAACATAACATGTACCATAACATACTAACATCAGACCATACTAACATACCATACCATACTAATAGATCATACCATACCATACTAATATACCATACCATACTAACATACCATAGCTTAATATGTACATGTGTTTCTAGTTGGTTTTCAATTTGTTCATGTACATGTGTTTATAGTTCCATCTCATAACTTGTAAAGGGGTCACTAAACCCTGGTTCCATCTCATAACTTCTCAACCCTAGTGATAGCATGCAATTTGTAGTTCATGAAACCCTAGTTGGTTTTCAGTTTGTTCATGTACATGTGTTTATAGTTCCATCTCATAACTTCTCAACCCTAGTGATAGCATGCAATTTGTAGTTCATGAAACTCTAGTTGGTTTTCAATTTGTACATGTACATGTGTTTCTACCTCTATCTCATAACTTGTAAAGAAATCATAAAACCCTAGTTCCATCTCATAACTTGTCAACCCTAGTGATAGCATGCAATTTGTAGTTCATGAAACCCTAGTTGGTTTTCAATTTGTACACATACATTTGTTTCTAGTTCCATCTCATAACTTGTGAAGAGGTCACTAAACCCTAGTTCCATCTCATAACTTGTCAACCCTAGTGATAACATGTAATTTGTAGTTCATTAAACCCTAATTGGTTTTCAATTTGTACATGTTCATGTGTTTCTAGTTCCATCTCATAACTTGTGAAGAGGTCACTAAACCTTAGTTCCATCTCATAACTTCTCAACCCTAGTGATAACATGCAATTTGTAGTTCATGAAACCCTAGTTGGTTTTCAATTTGTTCATGTACATGTGTTTATAGTTCCATTTCATAACTTATGGAGAGGTAACATTCGAGAAAATTTGGGGTCTAAAATGGGCCTTATAAGAAAACGTGCCAACAATAAGTTCTTGTGAGTTGAATTCAAGAACCAATAGAATTCCAATAAAATGAATCAACCATAATGGTTGAATTGACATATTTGTCATAAAAAAAAACTACTTTTTTTGTTCTTATTTTTGACATATATCCTTGTGTTTTTACTCAAATTTTGATTGGGAGAGATCATTGGATGTGGAATCAAATTCTGCATCCAATGAGTACCCACACTGCATACTTTTGATGGACCCCACTACCCCAAAACAAGAAATACCTGAAAAAAATGTGATGATCATGTCATCATCACATTTTTTCATGTATTTCTTGTTTTTGGGGTAGTGGGGTCCATCAAAAGTATGCATTGTGGGTACTCGTTGGATGCAGAATCAAATTATGATCTAACGAGCTCTCTTGATCGAAATTTCAGTAAAAACACATGGAGATATGTCAAAAATACGAACACAAAAAGTAGTTTTTTTCTTTTTTCCTCCAAAATTAATAAATATTATTTTATTATTTTAACTATTATTTTATTATTTTCCTTAGGAGGCCCATTTTAGACCTCAAAATTTCTCTAATGCTATAAACCCTAGTTCCATCTCATAACTTGTCAACCCTAGTGATAGCATGCAATTTTTAGTTCATTAAACCCTAGTTGCTTTTCAATTTGTACATGTACATGTGTTTCTAGTTCTATCTCATAACTTGTAAAGAGGTCACTAAACCCTGGTTCCATCTCATAACTTCTCAACCCTAGTGATAGAATGCAATTTGTAGTTCATGAAACCCTAGTTGGTTTTCAATTTGTACATGTACATGTGTTTCTACTTCCATCTCATAACTTGTAAAGAGGTCGAAAAATCCTAGTTCCATCTCATAACTTGTCAACCCTAGTGATATCATGTAATTTGTAGTTCATGAAACCCTAGTTGGTTTGTAAATGTACATGTGTTTCTAGTTCCATCTCATAACTTGTGAAGAGGTCACTAAACCCTAGTTCCATCTCATAACTTATCAACCCTAGTGATACAATGCAATTTGTAGTTCATGAAACCCTAGTTGGTTTTCAATTTGTACATGTACATGTGTTTCTACTTCCATCTCATAACTTGTAAAGAGGTCAAAAAATCCTAGTTCCATCTCATAACTTGTCAACCCTAGTGATATCATGTAATTTGTAGTTCATGAAACCCTAGTTGGTTTGTACATGTACATGTGTTTCTAGTTCCATCTCATAACTTGTGAAGAGGTCACTAAACCCTAGTTCCATCTCATAACTTATCAACCCTAGTGATAGCATGCAATTTGTAGTTCATGAAACCCTAGTTGGTTTTCAATTTGTACATGTACATGTGTTTATAGTTCCATCTCATAACTTGTAAATTTGATCCACCAATTCAAGATTTGCATTGAAGGAAACAGAGAAAAATCCTAGTTTACGAAATCAATACACAATGAAGTCACTGGTCCTTGAAAACACCTGGGAGAGGGCCACCTCTAGGTAATTGCATGCCAAGAGACCAACGGAGTCAATGGTACTTTGATCTGACCTCCAGTTTCCGAGTTATGTCGAGTTGAAAGTCGCATGAGAATGTCGTTTAGGGACACTTGGTGACTTTTGGTCCATGAGTGAAAAACCAAACGAAGCAGCAAAATTGTATGTCGTTGGCTCCTGCAAGTCTGTATGGGCAAGGCCGATATGGGAACCCTACCAACACAACCCACCATTGAAATAGTTGCAAGAGTTGACCCAACAATGTAATTAAATGTACATTAATATAAAAAAATCAAAAAAAGTAAATTTCAACAACTCGAGAGCATGTTATTTTCCTATTTCTATTTGTTGGTGTCTAAAGACACCATTTGGTTCTTGGTGCCTCCAATGAGCCATAGATGGTGTTTGTATGCTAGGCACATGAAAAGATAAATATTAGTACTCTCATAAGAAAATAAAGAGAACCTAATGAAAATGTGCAAACATGATTTATAGATAACTCACCTGAGGTTGTACGATTGTGTTTATAGTGTCCAGTATCCTTTGAATAATATTATGTCTATGAATGGTATCCATTAATCAAAGTTTTATTAAATTGGGAATAAGATAAGGATAAATAATTGAAATTGTGCTTCAACATGCACTTTAAAGGTTAAATAACACACTTGACAATGCACTCAGATGAGTAGGCCGTTTGGATCATCTCTGTTGCCGATGGTGTCCATCAATATTTCATTCTCTATATGAGGTAGCAAGTATCGTACATGTGACCTATTTTTGTGACTAAGTGTGCACAACTTGATGTTTATACCAACTGCTAGGTTGGTGAAGTGGTATACAATAGCTCATGGTCTATAATACTGATATACATACGCACCCTTCCTTTTTTGTTTTGTTGCAAGTGTCAAGTAATCCCCTTTTATAACCATCGAGCTAGTTGGGAATTCAATATTTTCATCATCTGTAACAGGTTTGAGAATGGTTTGTTTCCCCTCTAAGCAACGTGCCAGCCAATAGTCAGAACCCCATTCATTATTTTTTGGGGAAACCACTGTATATATTTAACCTGTGAAAGAAAATAGGTCGAGTTAACAATACATTTTTTAAATAAGGTCTTGCATTTCTAATTTATACATAAATTAAATTCTACTTAGGTCGAGTTAACAATACATAAATTAAATTTCTTTAGGTACTACTAATTTACTTTTTTGTACTTGCTTGTATGAGATCTGATATGTGATCATAGTCTGTAGAAATATGTGTTTGATCATCTTCCAAATGGTCTGTTTCATTAACCCCCTTGAAATTGGTGCCAAGTGTCACTCGATCCCATGTAACAACTGTATATGTATACTCACAATCATCCCATTCATCGATGCTACATGAACTGCAAAAAAAAGCCTTCAATATTGTCCAAATTCGTAGGGTCGAGTTGTCTGAGCTTCTAATTGAATGAAACTGTCAAGTTCCATGCACTGTGTTCACCTGATGTGTTTGGTGATCTGCCTGCATTTGTCACCTCCTAGAATATTCTCTACACTAGGTGTTTCCTTGTTGCTTGTTCTCCCATGACAGATGCACACCATTTGACTATAGATGTAGCATCTCAAAGGCGAGCACCTGTAAAATTCATCTCTTCCCTTCGAAGGGCAGTTTTTATGCATGCACCAGCACCATCCTGCTCTCCTTTTCCATGACCAATTTCAAAGTAGTTCCATATATGTGGCACCTTGTATTTTATGTGCAACAAACACAACCATTCAAATACAAGTGCATTCTTAAACTGTCCAGCACAACCATCTGACCAAATGAAATGACGATAAAATGGTATATCCATAGCTATCACATGATCATAGAATAATTTAAAGCAATGTTGCACATAATGGATGTTGTGGATCCACTCATCACTTATGTAGAAGTGAATTTCTTTCAGTATCACACTTTTCTCTTCATTACTATCAGGCCCATGTTGATATGTGATATGCACCATTATGTTCACCTACTCTGAGTGATAGTATTGACTTTGTATTTCATTTTGTAGTTGTAGGGTGTAATTTTCTGCAAATTCAACCATTGATATTATTGTTCAGAGAGGGAAGGTGTCCCGACATATTCTGAATTGCTCATCTTGCCACTGTGCCATATCGACATGTTGAATGTACTGTTGGATTTTTCCATGAAACTCTGAAATAAAATCACATACTCGCACCTGGTGTAAAAAAGTAAATAGTGTTATAAAACAACATAAAAAGATGTACATGAATATTAATATGTCAATATTCAACAATTTACCTGTGAAGTAACCAATTTAATCTTCCTTCTTTCTTTCCCATCATGTAGATGATATGTCTCGTACTGATAGTAACATACCAAGGCTTGCATGTTTCAAAATATCTTTGCCCAAGCCTTAGCTCTATGTGGGAAACTTTAAACATCTCAAACAATTGAGTTTGAGTCATGTCAAGATAATGTTTAACATGAGGTTCATTGTTTCTAGAACCCCTCCAGAGTTTTAACACATCCTTTGTGTTAGAATAAGGCCTAGTGTTATCGTGCCAAAACGTGTGCACTAGGCCCTTCACTGCTTCGACTAACTTCATTGTCTTTTCGGGGAAACCTACCGCTAAATTACCATAATGTTTCCATTTGTCCCTCAACATTAACGCTATCTCTTCTTACGGAGAATTTTTTAAGTTTATTTGGATGTAAAGGAACAATTTGTGATGTGCATTTAAGTAAACGACATTGTCTTGTGGATCTACATACAATTGATTCATCCAATACATGGTGAGCCACATTACAGTCCTGTGAACATGTTTTTTACCAATCTATGTGAATGCAGAAGCAAGAGATTTAACAATGTGATTACTTTATTCAATATTCCTCATTGTTCTTATGCCTAAATTTCTTCTAACAGTTTCCATATTTCTATATTTAAGCAAAGCTAAAAACAATTGGCATTTAACGGCTTTGGATTCGCTATCAAAATATTGTTTCATTATTTGAGAACAATGGCAAAGGATAGTGCATTTAGTCACCTTACCTTCCATGGAAGTCAATTCGCTCTCGTCCACTTGTATGCATTTAGGAGTTCTCTTTCATTTTGATGCAAAATTTCTTGTTGTTTGAAATGCTGGAGTGACATTTACATCCACCACAGAATGACAACTTTGATTAGGAGATTGAACCACTGACCATGGTTGTTGTCTGTTAACTAATGGATCAGTAATATCATCTCCCCTATAACCAGCTTCCTTTAATGTTTCATTATCTTCCTTATCCTCTACGTTAGGTATCTGTTGAGGGGGGATGGGAACTATTTTCTCATCCAATGAATGCCAATGATTTCTTGAATCTTCCCTCTTTTTTTTCTTTTATATTTTTAGCTTCTTCCGGTGTAAGCACCTCCCTCACTGAATTTTGACCTATATTACATACATTCCCCATTGAAACCCACCCAAGCTTGTACAAAACCTATGGATTTGTGTAAGTAATGATTAAATTGCAGGTTGAACAATTCTTTGTGCACGGGTTTAGAAGAATTATGTCTTTTGCTATAGTAAACCTGGATCACAGCATGTAACCCAACATTTTTTATATAACACATATCACATATGCGATATAACGCATGTCCTTTTTATCGTATATGTGCTATATCGCATGTGCGATATGGATACACTGATTTTTAATTAACGGGTAGTTTTTATTACGTGATCTCCAAATTGGATATGCAATAAATCACATATGCGATTTAGTGCATATCAAATATTAAACTTGACTTATCCATGCTTAGATACTAGTTACCCATTCAGGGGCTACCACTTATATATATATATTGATTATTTCTAATTTTGAATGGCTGCCATAGAATCAATCTCTACAGTCCTACTGCATACATGAAAAAACATAGGTGGTAGTCCACCCCAAATCTCAAATAAAAACGTCTATGGAGTGAAATATGTTAAACTTCTATAACCTTACAATGGACCCCATACCAATGGTTAAGACCTCCAAACATATCCTTGGACCATGATAGTGTCTATAGAACTATCTCTTGTCTGGAAATATTCATAATGGTTCCTATATGACCATGGTCAACGCCTCCTAAACAATCTTCAATGTATAAAATAGACTAACAGCACATATATCCCATATTAAGGCTAAATATCCCCTTTAAAGGGCATGTGTAGTGGTTTAAGACTTGTTTCTGTTACGTTATTGTCCCATTACCATGGTTAAGACCTTGAGACCCATCCTTAGTGCATGAAACCTCATAATGACACCCATATCCCACCAAAGGCCAAATATTACATCTATAAGGCATGTGTGTTGATTTAGGGACTTATTGTCTACTCTTCCATGACTATAGTCAATGTCCAGAGACCCATCCCTCCCATCCAAAAACCTATAATGGAACCCTTATCCCATTATAATACAATTTAGACTCCCAATATTCCATCTAGACAGTCTATGGGGTGGGTCATGGCCCAACATTACATTGGTTAAGAAGGGGGGGGGAGCCAAAGGAAGCAGAGGAAGGTGTATAGGGAATCATGGGAGGGAGGGATGGGTAGGGGACATATATGGGGGGGATAAAGGGAGGAAAAATATAAGGGGAAGGGAGGGATGGGTATGGGAGAGATATGAGGGGGGGATGGAGGAAGGACAAATATAAAGGGAAGGGATTGGTGGGAGGGGAATAAATATAAGTGGGAGGAAGGGCCCTAGGGTCTTAGACATTGTCAAGGGATGAAGCCTCTAATTTAGGCCCTAACTGAAGATTCTAGGTATCTAGGACCACCAATAACACCTTAAACCACCATATGTTACCTCTTGACTCCATTCTTAGCTTTGTGTGTGGGAATTGACACCATTAGGTTGTTTTAATCACTAATGATGGGTTTAGAGACATTTGACATGGTTGAGCGATCGTGAAACCCAGGTCGTAGACACTAAAGGAAGATTCCAGGGATCCATAGGAAAGAATAATGTATCAAGCCACCACATATGACCTCTTTAGGGGGTCTTTGGCCTTAGATTAGGGATATGCGATTGATTGGTGATTTTGTTTACAGTAGTTATGGGTAAGATGTTTATTAGTAGAGCTTTTGTTCTTGAAGATAGTGAATCTATTATATAAATGATGTCGAAAGTGTATTTTCAAAGTAATGGGGGCGGGTTTCTTTTCATGTGACGGTTGTTCATCGATGTCTACAAATGTACGGTCCATAGAATAAAACAGATCATCTGGTACCAAAATTCTTCAAACAAGTGTGTGGCCATCAGTGTAATGAGTGTTTATATGTGTATTCAATATTTCGATGGTTTTCAAGATTTAGTAATGGGATTTCACCCATTTTCAAGATTTAGTAATCAGTATTTATAGTAATCCATTTGATACTCCATACAACGTGGCCCATCCGACATCACATCTATAAAATTTGAAAGATGAAGGATTTTGTAGAGTCCACAGAGCCCGATGATTTCTTCTTTCTTGATAGTAGCTGTCAATTTCAATTACTCATGGAACTCATGTCCAGGATTTTGATGTGTCAGCTCATGTCATAGGAATCCATCAACATGAAAAACAACTCAAATGACCAGCCATGACCTCTTCAAGTTACCCTTTCCTTCGTAATGGTACCAACACATCCACTATGTTAGGACCCCAAGACCCATAACTATTATAAACAAAATCACCAATCAATCGCATATACCTAATCTAAGGCCAAAGACCCCCTAGAGAGGTCATGTGTGGTGGTTTGATACATTATTCTTTCCTTTGGATCCCTAGAAGTTTCCTTTAGTTTCTACGACCCGGGTTTCACGATCATTCAACCATGTCAAAGGTCTCTAAACCCATCATTAGTGATTACAACAACCTAATGGTGTCAATGCCCACACACAAAGCTAAGAATGGCCTCAAGAGGTAACATATGGTGGTTTAAGGTGTTATTGGTGGTCCTAGATGCCTAGAATCTTCAGTTAGGGCTTAAAGTAGAGGTTTCATCCCTTGACAATGTCTAAGACCCCAGGGCCCTAACTCCCACTTATATTTATTCCCCTCCCACCAATCCCTTCCCTTTATATTTGTCCTCCCTCCATTGCGCCCTCATATATCTCCCATACCCATCCCTCCCTTCCACTTATATTTATCCTCCCTTCACCCCCCCCATATATGTCCCATACCCATCCCTCCCTCCCATGATTCCCTCTACACCTTCCTCTCCCTCCTTTGACTCCCCCCCCCCCCTCTTAACCAATGTAATGTTGGGACATGAGCCATCCCATAGACCATTTGGATGGAATATTGGGAGTCTAAATGGTATTATAATGGGATAAGAGTGCCATTACTCTTTTTTACTCTCGTACCAAATTAGTTAAGCAAAAATGCATATGTGTTATAATACATATGCGATATGAATCGCATTTGCGATATGTATCGCATATTCAAACTTAGTGCATATGCGATATGAATAAGCTATAACGCATATGCATGCTTTAAAAATTAAAAAATTCAGCGAGAATAAGGTTTGCCATTATGTTCAGAATTAGCTTTGGACTACTGAACCTATTGGCTAGGACAAAAAAAACTAGGCATATTGCATGTCTTTTAGAATTATATCAATATGCTCAGTTTCAATGGCGTGTTTTGCTTTGACAAACACAATATTTT
This sequence comes from Pseudotsuga menziesii, assembly GCA_001517045.1. Taxonomy (NCBI): domain Eukaryota; kingdom Viridiplantae; phylum Streptophyta; class Pinopsida; order Pinales; family Pinaceae; genus Pseudotsuga; species Pseudotsuga menziesii. The sequence goes on from LPNX011017124.1 coordinate 97,707, forward strand.
TTTATGAAAATTTAGAATATTGTAGAGTACGATCTTACAATTCTGAATATGTAATTTATTCCTTCAAATGTATGTTTTACTTATTTATTATTATTTTTCTAAATGACACACGTTAGTTTTCGAAAATAGACACATCAATTGTTTTTTATATAACTTTTGATTGCCTTCACCATTTTCCAAGATAGATATATGGTGCGCTAGAAGAGAGAAAGCTCTACAATATTGTATATAGAAATCAAGTATTTCATTAATTTTTTCCTCTAAAGTGTTGCTCCCGCACAGAACATTTTCATTTCGAGCTTTTCTAGATTCAATAATTAATAAAACAAAATACATGAAACAATATGAATAAATAGTTTTACAGTAGGCCCATATGTCCTTTACATGTCTGCAAGATTTTATACAGAATTGACATCATTCACCTCATATATTGTTGCACTTGCACAAACATATATGCTATGATGTGCTAAAATTTTGAAAACCCAATTTCACGGAAACTAATTTTATAATCATTTACACACATTTTTTATACATAAATGTTATATATTATGAAAGCTGATTCAATTACCTATCTTTTTTCTTTTTACTTCATCTTCAAATACGTTAGGGAAGTACCCCTAATTCTCACCTAAAGTCAGAGGTTCCAGTTTTTTCCAGTATTATGTGGCATCTAAAGTGTCTTTAAAGGATTCCATGATTGTGCATCAGCCCTGCATCTAATTTATATGAAATTTAGAAAGATAAGAAAATATTTCTTCAATAGGGTTCATGCACATACTTCAATGATCTCATCAATGACCCCCCCAAAAAAATGAGAATAGTTTTGAGGGCAGATTTGAGGCATCCAACAAAAAATGCATTGGCACAACAAAGAGAGGGCGTCTCTCTCCTATATATGCTATTTACTAAACACTTTAACAACAATACAACAAATGGATGCCCATCGCTTTGAATGCAACTCCAATTTTCTCTACAGTCGGTCATCCTCTTGGAAACTCCTCAGCCCTAGACTAAGCGCAACTTGGTGAAACACACAACTTATTTTACTAGATCACAGGTCCTCTAGAAACTCACAATTCACATATTCCTAACGGTGGCCATCTCAATGCAGTGATTCTCCAACAATTAGATCGAACCAGCATACAACTCTCTTCACACATGCAACTCATGAAGGTAATAACCAAAGGACTTCTCCAATCTGTGGAAGAGTGAGTGTTGTGGCGCGCACCTTAATGGTCCCTAATTTTGGTAACCCCGCATTTTTTGTGGAAGATGTAAGTGGAGATATGACTCAAAACAGTCTTAGGGGTGTCAGGGTTGAGTCAGAGTCCTCTGTTTTGTAATAAACCCATGGTTTAAGTCCAGGGTTTAGGGTTCGGGGTGCCCATGGTTTAAGCCCATGGTTTTGTAATAAGTGCACTATAAATAAGCACTCATGTAAAGAAGTCAGTTTAGGTTTTTGATGCGAAGCTAAGGCTTGTTTTGCAAGAAGGTTAAGTCCCATTTGTGTGCGTGGATGACCTCTGCAGCTGTGTGCACAGAGGGTTTTGAGTGATAAAGGAAATCTGCAGCTGTGTGTGCAGAGGCCTGTAGCTGTGTGCACGGCTTTAAGGACTTGAAGGGATCTGCAGCTGAGTGCGCAAATCAGAACTGTGGTTTTTGTAAAGAGTTGAATAAAACACAGTTCTGTGGACGTAACCCCTAAGCTGGGGGTGAACCACGTTATATCGTGTGTTGTAGTTTTTGTTGTGTTGTTGATATGTTCTTTTATGCATTGATAATTATATATCTGATAAGTAAGATCACTGCTAAATACTAAATTCGCTGGAATTCCCAGTAAAGGGTTAAGCAAGGCACTGTTTGTTTATCTAACCGTGAAGCTAAATAAGTAACTATTAAAGCTCTGCATTTTATGATTATAATTGTTAAAAGCTAAGGTACAGTAATATCCCTCTTCTGCTTGCAGAAACCTGATTCTGCGGCATCCCATAGCTGTTTTGGGTGAGACTGCAACCTGTTCACAGGTTGTTTCCGAAAGGGCCAACACTGTGGGTCTTTTGTTGGTGCGAATTTAATGGTATAAAGCCCGGGTCTGCCCTATAGCCCAACAAATTGGTTCCGTTGCCGGTTGAACTCAGTATCTGCTCAAGAGGGTTTTATGTCATACCTCGAGGGCTATGTTCTGGAGACCCTCTATGAAAGAAATCGGTGATTGGATTGATGAGACTTATCTGAAATTTGCTGAGCAAGAGAACAAAGATCCGCGTCGTAGTGCAAATGACTTTTTACAAAGGTATGTTTTCTGTGATGTTTATGAAATTTTCTTTAGTAGTATCCACATAGAGTTGCACCAGTGGTTATCCAGGTTAACAGAGAGAAGGACGAACTTCCAAGAACGTCAGTTTCCTGATTGGACCCCCGCAAGAATTAACATACTGAAAAGGGTGAACAACGAGATATCCCGCGCTGTTGATTTCTGAACAACGCGAACCCTTGAAGCATTTGTGACGGAGTTCACCATCGACACGAGTACTTCCTTTAGTGAAGATGAGTGGCAGTTTTTCAAAGGACCAAGGGGTAAGTTTTTGAATTCATTTAGTTTGAGAATTAAGATGCTATTAGCTGAAAAAGGTATATTGCTCATTGAATCAAACTATTAGATTTAGTATTACTAATCTATGTTTGCAAGTGAAAATACCTTCAACGAGCAAAGTGGTTTGCTGCGAAGTGGCAAAAGGTACAATAGAGATTTTGGATCTTATTCCCAAGGTTAGCATATCGAGTATTCCCCTGTCAATCCCGCAGATTCAGAACTTGAAGAAACCCCTTCTGTTGGAAACCCTTCTGTAACCCCACAGCGCAGACCTGTTATCCATGAGAACCCGTCGCAGTCTGAAAGTAACCCTAGCTCGAGTATTCCTATCGCAGGTTAGTCTACCCCAGTAAGTTCCCCCCCACCTACTTCCAGTCCCCCTCCAACCCCCCCAGATCCACTATGGCCCACATGTATGATGATATTAAGCTCCCTGTTTTCAAAGGAACTGGATCAGAGGATCCAAAACAGTTCTGGTTTTTATGTGAAGCAGTGTGGACTGCTAAGAACACTATGGATCAAGATACAAAAAGAGCGCAGCTGGTTACCTCTTTCAGAGACCGCGCTCTGACCTGGTTCATGAAGTTTTCCAGCACTCAGAACCATGCTTTGGCTAATATAAAAGCAGCAATGATAAAGGAATTTAAGAAGCCGAAATCAGAGTCACAGTGTATCACTGAATTGAAAGAGATTTAGCAGAAGCACGGTGAATCAGTTTGGAACTTTGATCAAAGGTTCAAAGTTCTGCTAGACCAAGTCAGTTTCACCATTGGACATGTGCAGCATAAGGAATGGTTCATTGCAGCGTTGCTACCACATATCAGAACTCCACTCATGCAACAGAAGGTTGTTGACCAGCAGGAGGCTCTGGAAATCGTGATGAAGCTTGAAACTACTCCTATCGAAGATAATTCTGGTATTGCTCAAATCCAAGCGCAGTTGACAGCAATGGCTCTGGAGCTTCGCGATATGAAGAGAGGAAAAACCGGTCGCGAAGAGGTTTGGTGTACACAATTTCAAACAGAAGGTCATGCCAAGGAACAGTGTCCTGTGGTAAGAAATTACTTGAATACTGGTGCGCCAAACCCGTTTAACCCGCAAGTCCTATATTGTGAGCTCTACATAACAGCAGGTCAGCATTGACCTGAAGACTGCTATCTACTATAGAGGTATGGGAAAGTACCTAAGAACCCCTATTGTAAATTCTGTAAGTCCATAGGACATAATGAAGATGAGTGTCGCAGTTATGACCTCGTGAGAGAACGCACCTACGACACCTATCGGGAAAAAAATGAGGGACAGAGCAATGATGGCTATGGTTACCGTGGTGGTGCGTCAGGTAGAGGTGCTTTTGGAGGTCGTGGGCGAGGTGGTATGGCCGAAAGAGGAAGAGGCCAGGTTGTGTGTTACAACAACTGTAACCAGGCTGGGCATCTAGTGAGAGACTGCCGAAACCCAACTACGACATGTCGGTATTGCCGAGCAGTAGATCATGTGATCGAGCAGTGCCCGCAGTTGATAGCGAAGATTCAGGAAAGAAACAACGCCCCTACTCAGAATATTTAGATGATTTTCGTCGAGCAAAGACCTTCCCCAGCCATTAATGTTGTTACCCAGAGTGGAGCTACGACGGAAGTACAGAATAAGGAGAAACAGCCTGACGAGTCTTGGGTTCATAAGGCCCCAGCGAAAATCCCATCCTTTGATATCGAAAGAGAAAAAGAGACATTCATGGAAGCCAAGAGAGATTTTGCTGCTCCTAGCACATCAGTAGCACCTGCGCAACAACGTCAGCAGCAGTCGCAGCCGCAAGAAGCTTCGACAGAAAAAGTAAGTACACTGTCCTCATTTTTACAAAGTTGTCTGAAGCTCTTAATAAATCAGAACGCTTTAAGTGAGTTGCAGCAAGTTATTGCTTCTTGCGAACCTCAGCAAAGTTCTGGTCAAGCAAAAGCTGTTAATAGAGTCAAGAGAACTAGCAGGGAAATGAGATTGAATGCTCAGATAGGAGAGTATGATATGACTGATGTTATCTTGGACCTAGGATCAGAGGTAAATGTATTAACTAAGCAAACTTGGGAACAAATGGGAAAACCTACCTTTGATTGGTCCCCTATCCAGTTGAGATTAGCCAATCAGCAGAAGATTGTGCCCCTAGGAAGACTCCATAGTGTATCAGTAGATTATGACGGAGTCAGTACCTCAGCAGACTTTGAGGTAATTGAAATCATTGATGACAGCAACCCCTATCCAGCACTACTAGGCATTGAATGGGAAATAGATAATGATGCAGTAATCAACCTGAAGAAGAGACAAATGACTTTCAAAGGGAAAGAACTGAGAGTCATAGTCCCATTGGATCCTTCTCAAGGAGAGAGATACACAGAGCCAGTAAGAGATGAAGACTAGGATGTTTTGGACCACATCTATAGTATCACAGCTAAGGAAGAAGATTATGTTGATCCTACTACCGAAGGTGTCATGGATTGGCAGTGTGACAGCTCCTGCATGACGGATTCAGATGATGGGTTAGAAAACTGGCAGAATAGACTTTATGAGCTGCATGGACATAGATGTGCCAAAATTACCAAGTCTCTCAAATGGCTTGGCTCACAGACAAGAACCTTACTTATTTTTGATGGTTCGACAGACCCCGAATAGTTTATGGTGCATACTCTGGAACCAATAGCAAAGAACTGGTACACGATGGCTGTGCTTCGCCAGGATACTGTAAGTTGGAATTATCTTGTTGATAGTTTTGTGCTTACCTTTTCTACTAATGAAGTTTTTCCAGCTTTATATGCAGCTATCAGGTTGATCCATACTAAGGTATTTGATGATCAAGAAGTAGTAGAATACCGGCCTAATTGGAAAGCACAAGAAGCTCATGCAGTCGAATATTATAACCTCGCAATTAACGAGGATGCTGATCCGCACAATATTGATATTCCTGGGTCAAAAGGACACTACGACATACACGGACCAGCAGTCGAATCCCCTGAAGTGACTCAGCCCCTGAAGACGTGGACAGTCAACATTGGATCAGAAGACCAGCCTAAGTATGCTACCAGTGGAGATTATTGGGATGAGGAAATGGTAAGCAAAGCGACCCAACTTCTCCAGAAGTATCAGGACTTATGTCGGATGAAGTTCCTTGAAATAAAAGGAATCATTGAAGCTGTGGATGACATTTTGTTGTGGGTAGAATCTCGACTCCATGTCGCAGACGGTGTCTAGAGGTGTCGAATGTCCTTATTAGGGCGCAACTACAGCTACTGCTTGTGCCAAAGAAGGAAAGGTCTGTCAGAACTTAAAAAATGACCATTAGAAGAAATCAAATTTGGCGGCGTCGGTACGTTCTCTGTATTAAAGCGATCTTGGAAAATATGCCACTGTTTGGACAAGATCTCTGTCAAATTGGGTGCCATCAATGCACAGTTATGACAGATTTCGTGGATAGATTCTATAAGAAGCCACCCACACCCACGACGTTTGCATTCTACAATTTCTTGAGTTTTACACTTGCATCCATGTCAACTGATAGCGAGATTCAGAAGTTAGTGAGAGAATTTGAACAGGAGGGTCTGCCACACCTTTTCAGCCACCCACCTGCATCTGCAACCCGCGAAGAGACTCCCCTAGCACCGACCCAGCCAATGCAGACACGCTCTACCAGAAAAGAATTTAAACCTGAAGTTTGTTCGAAGCAGAATGAAGAAAGACACCAGCAATTAGGGAAAACACCAGAGGATCCCAAGATGAATCCGTCCGGCTCAGCAGAGGTTTCATTTGAAGAAGATGAGAACATTGCACCGCAGCGGCCACCGTATCTTCCACCAGTTCGACCAGGAGTTCAGCTCCCTTGGCGGATGAAGAAGTTCACAGGACACACCCCTTCGCTGCCACAGGGTGTGCAGCTGGTCGGGACAATGACAGGGAAAATAAAACGGCTCAAGTACGTCGACCACGATACAAATGATCATAGGAAATTTCCACAGTTCGCACCCGGGACATACTTACACTCTGTCTGCTATGAGGAAACTGCAACGACATTGCTAGAAGTAAAACAGTGGGCTACTAGCTTGGACAAAGCTGGTTTGTTGAAGATGCTCGATGTGCCCCACTTTGGACGCAGCACATAGGTAACCGTGGTGGTCAAACAATTATTGGAATTGGTACATGACGGGTACCTATGGATCGGAAACCGGAAAATTGCTATCAATAAAGAACTCATTCACCAGATTACAGGCCCGCCGAAGGAATGACCTGACCTTAGCATTGAGTTTTTGGGAAAGCATGAAGATATGAAGCTAGCACATAGCATGAAGGAATGCTTCGGGTTGACGAAAGGGAAGCAAGGGTATCAAACCTCGGCCATTCAGCATCACAACATTCGCTTCGCAGCTGAACTCTTAGCCTGCAAATTGATGAGGAAGTGCATACCATATGAAGTGCCTTCCCCGATTGTAAGTATTGCTGCGAACTGTGCGGAAGGCTACATTTACAACTAGGCAGCATACATCGCTAAGGAATTTCTTGAAGATGCTCGCGACGTGCAGGAAAAAGGTAGACCCTTTCACTATTCATGGCTGATCGTACTTATTGCCTTGATCAGGTGGAAAGAGCCCACCGAGGCGCAGTTTATTGATGTACCTCCAAGCATGTCAGGTGCAGCGAGGTATGCATCACTTTGGGTGTCGCAGGACAAAGCATCCCAGCAGATGATGAACACTGTGTTCACCTTTTACGCCATGAGTATCTCATATGAGATTGTCAAGACCCCGTGGCTCAGTAATGAGATATTCTCTCAATATGAGGGAGTGGCTAATTTTAGGGCCAACTTGCACAGTGTCTTTATCTAGGCCCGCGCAGATCAGAAGAAGACATGCTGGAATTTGCCATATGTGGTGATCAAAGACGACATCCTCGTGGTGATTCAACAGTGGCTGGCTGAATGGCTGAAGGACAAAGGAACAAAGCCCAACATCCCAATCCCTCCGGTCACCAATGTGGGCACTGGCCCTAGTCAGACACAGCAGCAAGATCTCCCAGAGGACAGCAAAGAGCAAACTGAGTCGCAGTAGAGTGAAACTGACCAGGGTGGAGATGGTGGAGATGAAGGAGAAGAAGAGGAGGAATCGATCAAAACTATCTCAGACCCTAATCAGCCAGTTAAGCAAAAGACACCAGAGGCCGAAGAAGTGACCAAAATTCAGTCCCGCAAGAAAACGAAAGCGTCGAAATACAAGAATATCGATGAAGAGCCTACCCTGACCAGTGAAGAGCTTAATCAAGCTCTGTCAAAATCCACACAAGTTCTCACCAAGAAATGGTCAGAGTTTGCAGACACGCATCTTGATGCCATCACCAGTGTAACAAAGCAAATCTCGGAGCTGAAGCAGTTAGAAAAAAAATCAGTGACGGGCGCAGCAACAATTAGTGCCCCAGTACCTGCATAGCCAGACACAAGACAATGGTCGATTAGAGAACACCAGGGACAAGTCTCAAGTGCCGCGCTCATCATAACCGACGCAGCATCTCACGTGGAGATGAGCATGATAGTTGGAATAGATTACACTAAGATGTCCATGATGGAATTACATCTCTGTCAGTCAGCCATCGCGAAGGAAATCCAAGCCCGAGACCACCACTCACAAATACTGTTCAAAAATATCAGGAAGCAGAACGATAGCCTCACAGCACAGTTGGAGGAAGCGGAGCAGAGAAAGAGCGACGCAGAACGTAAGCAGGTCACATTGGCACGAATATTGGAGGAGGCGTGTCGAAGTCTTCCTGACTTCAACATCCAAAATGAGGAAGAACCGGAGCAAAGAATCACCAAACTAAAAGACTACGCATAGCAGTCTCGCAGTGAAATAGAGAAGCTCAAAGCAGAACACGAGGCTCAGATTTTGGAGCTTAACCTCCGCATCACCCCGGAGAGCCCACCAGAGGTCAGGGAGCAACGCCGAGCAGACATTCATGCTTTCGCAGCAAAAATCTCGGATATTGTGAGTAGTGCAGCAAAGCTGCTAGAAGACAATGTTGAGGCCTGGACCACCCTGCAGGAACATCCAGAAGTTGGACAGCTGCAAGAAACCATCAGGCAGCGACAGACAGAGTTGGATACAGTAAAAGCAGAAATTAAGACTCCGCCGCCTATGGAGAAAATGCTCAAGGTAAAGCAAAGCAATGAACTCCAGCAGGAAATTGAGTCATGCAGAGCAAAAGCAACAGGAGTGGAAAATTCTATGCAGCCACTTATCAGCGAAGCTTTCAAGTTGAGTACTGCTGTGGACACCCAAATCAAAGTTTTGAAGGAATACAATGCATTTGTGCAGAAAAAGGTCAGCGAAACATTAGCCATAGTATTGCAAGAGTTGGTCGAAAAGGAGCAAGCAGCAGACAATATCATGTGTGGTCTCAACAAGCAGTTCACTATCCTCGCTGAAAAGGTTCGTCTACCAGAAGAGCAGCAGAGTGTCTCGAGACGGGCCACTGGAGTCTTAGGGGCCTGTCTGGGCGTGCACCTTAACAGTCCCTAATTTTGGTAACCCCACGGTTTTTTGGAAGATGTAAGCAGATTTACAACTCAAAACAGTCTTAGGGGTGTTGGGGTTGAGTCAAGGTCCTTTGTTTTGTAATAAACCCATGGTTTAAGTCCAGGGTTTAGGGTTCGGGGTGCCCATGGTTTAAGCCCATGGTTTTGTAATAAGTGCACTATAAATAAGCACTCTTGTAAAGAAGTCAGTTTAGGTTTTTTATGTAAGATGAATTGATGGAAAGCTAAGGCTTGTTTTGTAAGAAGGTTAAGTCCCAGTTGTGTGCCTGGACTACCTCTGTAGCTGTGTGCGCAGAGGGTTTTGGGTGATAAAGGAAATCTGCAGCTGTGTGTGTAGAGGCCTGCAGCTGTGTGTGCGGCTTTAAGGACTTTAAGGGATCTGCAGCTGAGTGCATAGATCAGAACTGTGGTTTTTGTAAAGAGTTGAATAAAACACAGTTCTATGGACGTAACCCCTAAGCTAGGGGTGAACCATGTTATATCGTGTGTTGTGGTTTTTGTTTTGTTGTTGATATGTTCTTTTATGCATTGATAAATATATATATGATAAGTAAGATCACTGCTAAATACTAAATTCGCTGGAATTCCCAGTAAGGGTTAAGCAAGGCACTGTTTGTTTATCTAACCGTGAAGCTAAATAAGTAACTATTAAAGCTCTGCATTTTATGATTATAATTCTTAAAAGCTAAGGTACAGTAGTATCCCTCTTCTTCTTGCAGAAACCTGATTCTGCGGCACCCCATAGCTGTTTCAAGTGAGACTGCAACCTGTTCGCAGGTTGTTTCCTAAAGGGCCAACACTGTGGGTCTTTTGTTGGTGCAAAGTTAATGGTATAAAGCCCGGGTCTGCCCTATATCCCAACAATGAGCTTTGCATATCCTTGACAATTCTTCTTTGTTGCAATAATTCTACAAAATGATCTATCATGCAACAACTCTCATGATTCCTCTAATCATTGTCTCCTTTTTCAATTGTAGGTCTACCCAAGTTTGACAGATCTTGGACGGTGGTGCCTTGTATACAGGCTCAACAGTGCTCCATTCACAAGCTTGGGGCACACTTGATGCGCTGGATGGATTTGAATTGGTAGCTGAACATCTATGCTACACATGAGACCTGATAATGGAAGCACAATATGCCTCTTCAACAATCGAATGCAGCTATGACACCTCTTGCATGGCTTATTCTTTCTCAGTGGTGGCTGGAAGGCTTTGTCTCAGGAATTTTCCTCGTCACAACAACGATCTCTTCTCCTTAACAACAATGGATCCTTTCTTCCTGCAGCAAAGGCTCCTCCTTCACACTGATGGCAGCCGTGGTTCCTCAGATGGCACAGTCTTAATTGTGGGAGGGTCCTAACTCAGACACCAGACAAATTAATGCTTCAATGCTCCTCTCTCTCATAGTAATGAGCACTCCCGTGAGGGATTCATGCTCAACCTAGCTCTGATACCATAATAGAAATGAGAGAGGAGACATTATGACACACAAACTAAAATCTATTATAATATATTATGTTTTACAATACATGGAGACTCCACTATATAGAGTCCATAGATGACTAACACATGCTAAATATATTTGATAGAGGTTGAGATAATATCTCAACCATACACCAACTTAGGATAGAATATCTCATGTGTCAAGAGCTCACAACAAGATACACATTAACTCTAACAATCATGCCCTTTACTCAAATTCATTTCCACATTTTTTTTTGTAATCTCTAACCTCCATTAAGGTCTTCAACACCTCTTAAGAATGATAAGGGAGGAGATGCAAAAAAACCATGATCAAAGAGGAGATGAAAAACAACCCTTGGTTTGATTAAGGGAGAAAACTGATAGCTTAAGGATAATGTAAAGAACGCCATTATTGTTTATTCCTATTCCACTGGATGGTTTTGTATTTATAGAAGAAGTCTAAAAACTCAACGATTTTGACTTCTTGGCGAGTTTTTGGTAGCAACTTTTTTAAAGAAATCCAAAATGTGTGTTGTTCAAATCATGGTTTTCCTAATTCATAAATGGATTAAGGGCCCTTAAAAACCTTAGAGAACCCGATATTTTGGGAATTTCTAAAGGAATTTTAAGAATTCCGTTAGAAATTTTATTGTATTCCATCAAAATCACACAGGAAAAAGATGTTGAGAATGGTTGAAATCGTTGTGTGTTTAGGATAAGTGGTATTTATATGGAAAAATAAGGTTTAGGTCACTTGTTCTCCTCAGCATGGGTCATGCTTAACTTAATTTTAGGTTGTGGTTTTGGGTCAGAAGAGGAACAACAGTGATGTCAATGGTTGAATTTGTATTTGGACCTTGATTTGATATCAATTAACAAATTCTTGCCATGTAGTAATGAGATTGTTATTAGCCAAAATGGCACTTCTCCATCTGAGTGTTGACATGCATTATGTCGACACACAAAAGGACAATTAGGATTAAAGTGTCCAAAACACTATAGATGTGCATGGCCATTGATACATGATCTCCAGACCAACTTGATATATTTTATTCTGAGTCTAGGGTTGCACACGCGACTATGTGCATTGCAATCCATGTGTACCTTGAATACGTGAGTTACCTTTAAGCAACAAGCATGCCATATGCAAATTTCTTAACAAATAATCACGTGTACCTTAGTTTGACCTTAAAAACTATAATTTGTGATTAGATGAGATTAGTTGGGCCTTAATCCATAACTATCCCAAATGTCTCAACCATCCTAACCTTCGAAACCAATCTATTTCCCAATGTATAAATAGAGGCCTTGGGATGGGGCTAATGAATCACTTTTGGAAGAGCAAAGTTATGTTGGTGGTATACCTTTAGAGTCTTGGAGTAGCAAAACTCAGAGTCCTTGGTTGCAGAGAAGTCCTCGTGTCAAAAGCTAGGTCATATTCTTACCTATTCATTGTTTGCCAATAAAGAGAATTCTTCTTCCAATCTTTGTATTGTGCTTTTCTCATGTTTATTGGTTAATGAATGATGTTATTTATATTATTAATATGTGTTTCATCTAACCTCTGATATCTATATCTATATCTATATATATCTATATATCTATATATATATATATTTATGAGATATTTCTTGAAGAATTGTCTCTTTGCAGGTGAAGAGAAGCAACCCTAGAATCTCAATCTTCTCCAAAGCTTCTAGGGTTGCTTCTCTTCACCTGTAAAGAGCCAATTCTTCAAGCAATATCTCATACATATATATATCAGTGGTTAGATGAAACACATATTAATAATATAAATAACATCATTCATTAACCAATATACATTAGAAAATCACAATACAAAGATTGGAAGAAGAATTCTCTTTATTGACAAATAGTGAATAGGGGAGAATACAACCCAACTTCTAACACAAGGTCTCCTCTGTAACCAAGGACTCTGAGTTTTTCTGCTCCAAGAATCTGAAGGTATACCACCAGCATAATTTTTCTCTTCCAAAATTGATTCATTAGCCCCATCCCAAGGCCTCTATATATACATTGGGAAATAGAGTGGTTTCGAAGCTTAGGATGGTTGAGACAGTTGGGATAGTTATGGATTAAGGCCCAACTAATCTCATCTAATCACAATTTATATTTTTTAAGGTTGAACTAAGGTACATGTGAGTATTTTTTAAGAAGGGCATGTATGACATGCTTGTTTCTCAAAGGTAACTCGCGTGTTCAAGGTACATGCAGGTTGCAATACAAATAGTCGTCTGTGACACACGAGTTGCAATGCACATAGTCTCATGTGCAACCCTAGACTCAAAATAAAAATATATCAAGATGGTCTGGAGATCATGTATCAATGGTCATGCACATCTATAATGTTTTGGCCACTTCAATCGTAATTGTCCTTTTGTGTGTCAACATAATGCATGTAAACACTTGGATGGAGAAGTGCCATTTTGGATGATAACAACGATGCTTCCACATGCCTACTTCATATGAAAAATTTCCATGGTGGGTTTTTACATAGTCTTGAACCATATTTTAATCTTTTTTTTTGCATTTTTTTGTTTTTGTGGGCAAGGTTGATGAGAAATGTTGTGCACAACCTATCATGCATGCAACTTTAATGAAGGAAACTTGAACCTAAGATGTCAAATAATTGGGAGAAACTTCTATTGTGATTTTTGGGTTATAATCTTATCTCAAGAGCATATAAGTGGCTATATAATGTATAAAGGAGGTATGCTTGTAGGTGTTTTTGGCTTGACCCTTGATTTGGGATAAGTAGGACCAAATGAATGTGCTAACAAATGCCCCATAATATGTGAATGCAATTTATGGTTGAAATACATTGTATTTTTCTTGTACATAGGAGACCACTTGAGAACCAAGTTGGAAATCATTAACAATTTAAAGAAATGGGAATAATCTACAAATATAACAAAACTTAGCATGTAAATAAACTCTCTTTCTTAGTAAATCCATACTCAAGTGAAGAGTAAACATGTCCATAAAGTCATATAATATGTGGAACCGTGTGATATAAATGTGTTATCATGGCCACAAAGTGAGATATGCAGTTGATCCATGTTTAAGTATGATAAAGAAAATATACTATTGTTGAACAATTTGATGCGGTTCAACCACAAGATAGTGATACATCATCATGGAAAATGGTAGTTGTATACTATGTAATGTATTGCCATATTTGGGTATATCAACATAATAATAAATTGGTTGTGATACATAAGAAGTGGACTATTTGGGCCAATGAGGGATGAAAATATTGTTAAAATAACAACAACAAGGAAGGTCTTCCTACATGCAAGTGTCCTTGCATGCAAAAGACTTAAATCAACAAACCAATTGTATTTAATTATTTTTCCTAAGTTTACTTTGGAAAATAATTAAAGTGTTCTAATTGTTTATTGATTTTAAGTGAAAGTGAAATTAGGGTTTTCGATTTACCTAAAGTTATAAAATAAAGGTCAATTGGTTGATAGGACACACAAACTTGTATTCCAATAGAGATAGGATACAGATAGGGAGAGAAAGTCAGACATAGGATTTAGCTGGGAAGACATAGGTGCGAGCAGACATGATCATCGAGCTACCATACAAGACAAGACTTGCACGGATCGACATGCAAAAACTGCAAGGGAAGGCCATATAGACCATATAGTTGTCGTATAGATCGTATGGATTCTATACAACAGGAGTACAACCATACAGATCCACACATGTGGAAGGTCGTACATCAAGTTTTACAACCATGCAAAGGGGATGGAGGTTTAGCTGGGGTTTTTCATAGTAATTCTGTGGGGTACTGCTTTACCAGGTTTGGGTGATTAGCAGTGATTATAAAAGTTCCATATTTTCTCACAATAAAATCTATATCCAACTACTACACTGGTTTTCCCATCTTGGGTTTTTCTGAGGGTTTCCATACCAAAAATAATAGTGTTTATATTGTGATGTGGTGTTGTGATTTAATTCTCAGTACTTTATATTCAACTGTATACTTGTAAAACATATTCATGTGTGGTTATCAGTGATCTATTTGAATACATTGTTTAGCCCTAGTTGAATATTAAAGTAAAATTTACATGGCATCAGAGCTTTGGTGAGCTAAATATGATAGATTTGTAGTAGCAGTGGACCAAGGTCAGATCTAGTTGAAGACACAAACCTAGATTGTAGATATAGGGTTTGACAGGTACACTTCAGTATAGTTGTGCAGTTGAGAGTTGAGGATAGACTCTAGGGTACTCAGAACTTTCCCACATGAAAATAAAGGATCACAAGGATCATGGACATCAGTGATGTAGAGGAGCACATTGTCTCCACGAAGGTTGCACCCACAAATCCAACAGAGTTAGTAAAATGGAAGAAGATTGATTCCAAATCCATTTTTATCATCTTGGATGGGGTGAAGGGCCACATATTCCCTCACCTTTGTAGGAAGAAGACCGCATTAGAGATGTGGAAGGCTTTGGAAAGTATATACTAGAGAAAGAACGCGAACAAGAATATGGTGTTGCAAGAGAGGATGCACAACACCAAGATGGCCAAGGGATAAGGAGTGGTGACTTATCTCACAAGGCTCACACAAATAAGGGATGAGCTCAGATTTGTTGTCTCTAAGAATAAGGATGAGGAACTATTTCAAATAACCCTCAATGGCTTCTCTAAGTCATGGGTCACCTTTGTCAAAGGTGTTGTGGCTAGGTAGAAGCTCCCTAATTGGTAGAGACTTTAGGATGAATTTGTTCAGGAGGATACCCGCATGGGTCAAGGATCAGGCTCATCCTGTAGTGCCCCACAAATTGTGGATGAGGAGGCTCTAACCCTAACATGGAAGAGAAAGAGTAAGGAAAAGAGGAAGAAGGATGGAAAGAATAAATTTGATGTTTCAAAGGTCAAGTGTTTTATCTGCCATAAGCAGGGACACTTTTCCTCCCAATTCCTAGACAGGAAGAAGAAGAGTAACAATCAGATGGATGGATTTGCATAGGTGGAGGGTTTTAGTAGGAAATTCAATGAGGAGTTATGCTTAATATCTTTCATGGAAAGCACCATAGGGAGCAGTATATGGTACATTGATAGTGGATAATCTAGTCACGTGACTGGACATAAGATATTATTCAAAGACTTGTACAAGGGTAGAACAGGGATCCACGTTAAGTTGGGTGATGAGGTGTAGTATCAGGCATAGGGAGTTGGCACTGTTTCATTTGAGAGGGAGTTTGGAAAATCCCTTAGTTTTGTTGATGTGTTATATGTTCCAGGATTGACCAAGAACCTTATACTAGTCTCCACTCTCGAGGACAAGGGATAGCAGGTCAAGTTCTGTGACCATAAAGTATATATCAGGCCCAAAGGGTCAGATAGGAGCTTGGATCGAGTGATTGGCAGAAGGAGAGGGAAAGTGTATAGACTACACTTTGAGCCTACAAAGGCTCTAGTTAGTAGGAACAATAGTTAGGGAGAGTTGTGGCATATGAGGATGTCACACATACACCATGGAGCACTGATGAACTTGAGACAGGAAGTCCTTGGATTTCCTCAAGCAAAGGAGAATAAGCATAAACAATGTAAGGGTTGTGCTTTGGGGAAGAACATAAGGAAGATTTTCCCACAGAGTTAGCACAAGTCTAAGGAGCCATTGGAATTGGTGCATTCGGATGTTTGCAAACCTATGAGTTTCCATTGTTTCAATGGTCACAGTTACTGTGTAACCTTCATTGATGACTATTCCAGGAGAACCTATATCTATTTCTTGAAGGTCAAGTCAAAGGTATTTGAGAGGTTCCAAGAGTTCAAAACTCTCTTGGAGAACCAAACAGGAAAGAAGATTCAGGTGTTGAGGACAGATAACTGGGGTGAGTACACCTACAACAATTTCACGGAGTATTGTTCGAAAGACGGGATCAAGAAAGAGCACACCATTCCCCATACCCCACAACATAATGGAGTTGTAGAGTGGGAGAACATGAATATGGTAGGAGATGCCAAGGCCATGCTATTTGATCAGGGATTACCACTATTCCTTTAGGTCTAGGTATACAAGACTGCAATGTACATTTAGAACAGGTGTCCCCACACAACTTTAGGGAGGAATAAACCAGAGGAGGTATTCACAGGAACTCGGACATATGTGAGTCATATTAGCATATTTGGAAGTGTCTTCTATTGTCATGTTCATGCTGATACTAGGAAGAAGCTAGACCCTTCTAAAGAGAAGGGGATCCTTATTGGATATAGAGATACTTCAAAGGCATACAAAGTTTACATTCCTTCTCGCAAGTGGATCATTATGAGAAGGGATGTCAAGTTTGATGAGGATAGTGTTATCAGGAATATTTCACCTTCTAGGAGCAGAAGCTGTTCCTTTGGTATGAATGGTTCAGATCCAGAACAAATGAGTGAATGACAAAGGATGAAGACCTTCCCTGAATGCTGTAGACACTTGGAATATTGCTTTGATTATGAACCTGTGTACCTGCAAACATATCAAACATACAAGCACATCAAAGATACCAGAAAATAATCTACATATCCATGATAGTGACTAAGGAGTCTAACAACATATACATGTGAAATCAAAACAACAGTAATGTGGGACGAAAACCCACTTTGCATTAAGAATATATGGAGAAGCTTACAACCATTTCCTTAGTGTCGAAAAGCTCCTCCACGAGACAAACACTTCATCCCCATAAGCTCCAACGTTTCTCTCTATGCTCTCCAATGGTTTGGAATGGGTAGTCAATTCAATAGCATAACAATACCTCTATATTTCTCCCCCTCAGCTATGTATATGAACTTGTATTTATAAGGCTCAATGGATAGGAATAGTTGAGAGAATTATGGGTGAGGTGGCTCCAAGATCCTACCAAGGGGTGTCTCAAGCTCAAAATAACCCATAATGATAGGGATAAGGGAGGACATGAGGCTCATGATCTAGAAGCCTCAAGAAACTTCTCTTTTTCCCATTTTACCCAGGGTACCATTTTTGTTCCCTTATGACAGATTGGTTTAGATGAGAACCGCTTTAAGAACAAAGACTATAGGTGGTGGCATTACTTTTATATAATAGGATATAGGAAGTGCTGAGAAAGGTACCACTCATCATCCACAGGGTAAGCACGGTGCTAGGTTTTTTCAAGTAGAATTGACAAACATAGCAAGTTTCCACTGCAAGTGTTGGGATTAAGGGAAAACATGGAAGTTAAGGATCTTATCACATGATAGTGACAGGATTTAGGTATAACAGAATGCCCCCCAAAGCATGAGACTTAGAGGGATATGATAAGTGAGAGCTTTGAGAGAACAAGTTGTCACTTTGAGGTGAAAATGTCAGCTCGGTCGGAGAATGTCGTCCAGTAGGAATCTGTAATACATCAATACTTTTGACTCATTGAAAAATGTAACCAACTCATGGCTGCATACCAATACAAGGTAGATCCATGAGAGGACTAAACAAGCATGGCTACTAGAATACAGCGTAGATCCATGTGATAGAGGAATCAAACTTGGACATAGCTATTGGACATACAACATAGATCTATGTCATACAGACACAAATTTGAGCATAGCCACGGCCATACAAATGTGGATCCATGCTAGATATACAAAACTCCATCGCAACCTGGGGAAAGCAATGAGTGCTAAAGAAATACCCATTGTCTTCATCTTGTCTTCCATAAAGTACAATTCTATCTATGTGATTACAATGATCTGAAGTCGAACATGGTAGAAACCACTTGATTACCGGTCAATTATGTGAACCGTTAACAAGTGTGAGGGAGATCACCATTGATGTCAATGATTCCCAAGGTACCCTAGTAAAATCTACTGAGCGCGAATAGATGTCTTGATGTCGAACACCTAGTCGATTATATCGATCAAAGGTCAATGATGTGAACCTATGTGGAGAGAAAGAGAATCTGTCATTACGGCATATAGATCTCAAGGTACTAAGTTTTTGTTTCTAAGACTATTTCCTGGATGATGAGCTGATGTCGATGGGAATAGTCTCGTCGAAGGAGGGCCATGATGAGTCCCACATTGATGACACGAAACTCAGAACATAGTCCTGGAATGATGTAAATAAGGTAACCATAAATTGACTCAAAAGTAATGACACATAGACTATTTTGACAATAGAGGTAAAACTTATTCAACTTCCCTTTGAACATCGGGTGACATGACAAAAGACTTGGAAGCATGATGTTATCAACCCAAATGGCACTTCTCCGTCCGAGTGCCGACACTTCATATGATGGTACACAAAAGTACACTTATGGATTGAAGTTTTCGTAAACACTATAGATGGGCATGACATGAGATGCATTCACTATCCAACCAGCTTGCCATTTTACCTTTCTATATGTTGATTTCTGTACGTGACTATCTCCACAAAAACTCGCATACATACGCGACTATTCTCATTGCAACCCGCATACATATCTGTATGTGGGTTTCCCTTATAGAAACTTGCGTGTCATACGCGGGTTGCTAGTATCAATAGTTACATACACATCCATTCAATGTTAAAAATAATAAAACACAATTAATGGAGATTTTTTGAGCCCTAATCATTAACTATCTCAACTGTCTCAATCTCCTCAACCTTCGAAACTGCTCTATTTCCCAAAGTATAAATAGAGGACTTGGGGAGGGAATTAATCAATCATACTTGGAGAGCAAAGTTATGCTGGTGGTATATCTTCAGAATTATTTGGAGCAGCAGAACTCAGAATCCTTTGGTTGCAGAGGAGTCATTGTCTCAGGTGTTGGGTTGTACACTTATATCATTCACTATTGTTAATAAAGAGAATTCTTCTTCCAACTTTGTGTTGAGTCTCTTTCATGTATCACGTTTGATGAATATTTTTGATTAAGCACTCTATATATTATTCATCTAACTTGTCATATATACATGTATAAGATTGTAATTAGAGAATTTGCTCTTTGTAGGTGAAGGAGGTACATCCCTGAAAGCTTTGGAGAGAAGCAGAGCGGGAGAAGAGAAAGCTTGGATAAATCGTCGTTAATCGGGTGAGTTCAACATTTCTGCCTATTCCTTTTCTGTACTTTAAAGCTGATTATCTGCAAGTTTTAGAAGTACGTTGGTAACCCCAGACCCTAGGTTACAAGGGTGTTTATTCCTGAACAACAGAATTGGAAACTTTGCTGGGGACCATACTACTATTGGTTATTTCTGTTGACCGTTTCCCAGTCTTTGCCTTGATTCTGTGTGTGGTGTCATGTCTTGGTTCATGCTTAGAGTGGTGTTTGAAGACCTTGAAATTTTTTCTTTTTATTAGAAAATTTTACACCTGTACGCAGGTTTCTCTTGCATACATTCGTGTACAGAGGCCTGCGTACGCGGGTTGCTCTCTAGGATAGTCGCATATAGTATGTGGGTTTCCCTTATACACAGTTGCGTACAAGCTTGAGCATTGAAATTTTTGGGCTAGGTTTTGCTTGTCCCTGTCCCTCCATAAAGTTTGTTTGTTGGTTGGTCTTCCTTATAAGCTTTGCACTATGAGTTTGGTGACCTTGTTAGCCACACCTTGTGCTTTCTTGTAAATATCTTGAGTTCTTATTGTTTGGATTGTTTTCTGTTAGCAACTTGAAGTGGATTTTCCTATTTAGGTTATAGGTTCAAGTGTTAGTTCTATGAATCAGTGATCAGGGTTCTAGGCGCTGTATATCCCATTCTATTTTCGGATAGTTTTTGGTTTGCCACTGTTACGGAGAGAAATTCCTATGGCTTGGGGTACCACAACAGACAGCTTGACTCCAGAAATCAATCCTTTCCAATATGCAATAGAAATTAAATGTCTAACACTAAAGGATCAGACCTCGTACCTTATTCCGGACGGTTGAAGTAGATCCCCGTTGAGCTTTCCAATCTTCAACTTGAATTGATCTGTTACTTCCTCAACAACAAGTAAACAATACAAGCATTCTATATATCATGGTGTTAGATCTATTCTAGCATATATAATCAATAATGTACAAGCATTTGACATAATCCCATGGATAAAATATTCATTCAAAGACACATTATTGGACAGGAAAATATATTTCTATTAATATAAATCATAGATTACAAGGTTCAACCTCTGATGGCACGTCTACGAACTGGAGAAACTGAATCCCCCACTTGGGCCTCCACCACCTCAATCCTCCATCTCTCGATAGCAAGCTCACAAGAAAAAGGCAAGCTTGGGAAGAACACACTAGTGCTCCAAGGGACAAAGGGATGCAGACTCAAGCATAAGTTCCGTCAACAATGGACTATAGTTTCTTTGCTCTCAATTCTCTCTTATGCCTTCAATGTACCAAGGGGTTCGTTATATAGCTTTTCAAAGGGGTAATGAAAGGTCGAATCTGAGCGATCTCAAGGCATATGGAAGGCCAGGAGTCAAATGAGTCGGATCCATGTTAAGGAAAACTCCAAAAGGATTTGGATTATGCACACATCCTGATGTATGCACTTTTAGTGGTCAAACCCGCGTATATATGCGCTTATAGGTTTAAAAGTCATGTATATCATTTTTCATATGTTTTTAGGGATGATCAAGGAAACATCAAAGGACAAAAAGTGGTCCATAGGGTCTAAGGAGTCTGCAGCGGGACAGGGGAAGGACATACAAAGTGTGATTCACCTAGAGTGGTGAAATCCTCTATAACAGATGCCCCCTAATGTGTGAGGTCAGAGGGGTCATACAATGGCCGAAATACATTATAAGTCCATCCCAGAAGTGGAGTGATGAAGGATCCCAAATGGAAGACCAACCACCCAATCAGCATAGTACAATAATACAACTCTGCATACAACTGCAAATACATATAGCAGTCCCAGAGACATAAGAGTACAATGGCCATGAATAGGCATGATACATGATACCACATATGTGGTCATCGCCACGTACAATATACATAGATCAGAATCTCCATGATGAAGATATACAAAGGACCATGATCTGCAAAATAGCTGAAGATATACAATAGATCAAGATCTCCATAGTGGCTGGAAATATTTGACATATACTGGAATCAAGTCATGAGAGCTGAAATCTCATGAACACTGGCACGATCAAGGAGGTAGCATATAAGAGATGCCACCAATCTAGAAAGTCTTCTACAAAAACCTCTACGAGTACATGTCCTACTATGCGAATAGAGGTGTTGAGGTCGAACATAGTAGTCCATCGTCTGATTACCGGTCATTAATGTATACCGTTAACAGACGCGAGATCACCCACCGATAATGAAAATGGGAATCAGGGTACTGAAGTGCAAACTAACAAGTGTGAATAAATATGTTGAGGTTGAACACTTGAAAGGGTCCATCGATAAGGGGACATTGATGTATTCCCAAGAAACTGTCGATGGCAAGAGAACCTGCCACTGATGACTGCAAGTCTCAAGGCACTCAAAATGACTCTAGACTCCAATCCCAGAATAAATGATCTGAAGTCGATGGGATGAAATCCGCTGGAAGGAGGGCATTAAGGCATCTCCCATCATCCAACATGAGGTACTCAGCAAAGCTGTATAATGTGGAAGGACTCGATCATAAAGTGCACAAACCAGTAACTGTACCAAAAATGGCCGACATGCAAAGTCAAGATAATTGAGGAATGGCCGACTCAGGTTTCAACTTCCTTTGAATAAGAGCATAATGACATATGGTGACTGAATGAAGGAAACATAGACTCGATATACAAACTGGGACATCTCTGTGACACAGAAGGCATAAACATAGGCTCCATAGGGACTGGAAGCTTAACCAGTTGGTGGAGATAAACTTAGATAAACGAGTACAGCTCCTAAAGTCAAACTATAACCCAACCAATGGATGTGATATATAGTGCTCTGTTCGAAGGCGACATGACTCGACAGCTGCCAAAGATAACATCTTTCCTTGTCTAGCTTTTTGGTTTTTTGATTTTTTTTTGGACTTTTTCAGTTATTTGAAAAGCTTGAAAAAAGAATAAACTAGCTTTATAGTTACAAACTAGGAGGAGACG
>LPNX011017124.1:120428-145290 GCA_001517045.1 Pseudotsuga menziesii
GTAACATACCTATGCTCAATGCAAGGATACATGTGTAGGATATCGACACTCGGGGGAAAATCCCCTCTCGGTAAAAAGGGAATCAAGCTACGAAGGATATAAAAAATGTCTCTGCATGGCTAGATATGAGACAAGCTCAGGCTATATGGCTGAAACGCAATGTCATGGGAGACAACATAAAGCTCAATAAGGTAGGCAAAGCTCATGATAATGCATTCACAACTTGACATGAGGGATTCCTAAGGGAAATAGGCCAGCATAAGATCAAGAGGAGTATGAGGCTCTTGCGAAATGTCATGGCAGTACTATACAAAGGACTCCCACACCCTAAAGGAGAAACCATCGGCATGGGCACAAAATGCAAATAAGGCGCTAACTAGGGTACCCATGTAAGGTGAAGCTCTACCACTCGTATCATGCCACTTCTAAAGCAACAAGAAGGTTCCGTGACATAATAGAGTGGGTTCGTACCTAAGGTCATGGTGATATGGTCACAAGGTCATGAAAAATGCAAACAGTGGTGAAACATAACCTATATGCCAGTTTAGACATGATACCTGAGATCGACACGAACAGGTCAATCCAACGGCTGAAACGGCACTGAAAAAGGTCTTCTACAACACCAATTATGTCAAAAACGGTCCAAAATGGTTAGAAAATGTCGAAACTATAGGAAAGGGGGTAAAAATTTTCAAATATTTGAAATTTTTTCTATAAATAGTAAAAAATATAAATCATTTGAAACTTTTACCCATTTGAGCTTTGATTTTCAATTGCAAATTCCAGGAGATCCAGCCGGTGGAATTCACAACCGTTTCTTGTAGGTATTTACTCATACTCT
Source organism: Pseudotsuga menziesii (assembly GCA_001517045.1). Taxonomy (NCBI): domain Eukaryota; kingdom Viridiplantae; phylum Streptophyta; class Pinopsida; order Pinales; family Pinaceae; genus Pseudotsuga; species Pseudotsuga menziesii. Next base: position 121,270 of record LPNX011017124.1, read on the forward strand.
CCTCTTGCATTTTGATATAATTTTTATAGATTTTCATGGTCAAATAAGTTTTTTAGGCCATCCCAAAATGAACGCTGTGGCCCATGCGAAAATCAAGGCTTTTTCCACATATAGGGCTGGATATACATGAAAAAGGGTCTCAAAACTGCGTACATACGTGGCTGTTTGCAAAACAGTCGCATATGAGGCCGCGCATATGCTTTTTCACTAAACTAATGGGAAAATTTCCAATTTATTTTGTAGGATGGTGCTAGAGTAGAGAGAGAGTGAGCATGGTGAAGTAGAGGAAGTAGTAAGGGCTGACTTAATGGCTCAACAAGCTCTTCGTGCATGAGAAATCTACAAGTTTTGGTGTCTTGGTGGTTTGAGGGCCAAACCAAGACTGCTACAGATGCTGGTAGACTATTGGGATCCAGACTTGGAGTCCTTTCATATTGATGGGATGTCCCTCACCATAGAGGTGGAGGACATATACTTTATCACAGGCCTTTCTAGATGAGGGGAGGTGGTGAACCTTTGTTCCTGTGGTGGGCTAGGGGGTGGCCTGACTATCGACGAGTACATTGCGGTGTATTTTTATCCAGACACCGAGAAGGTGGGGAGTCAGGTCCCTACCAATGCTATACAGGTACTGGGCCTAAAGACCATATTATTAACACTGGGCAGGATAGCCGGCTTAGCATCACTCCACCAGGCCTCATGACCTCTGATGTTCTATGCAGTGGAGTGCATGAGACCCACAATCTATGACTGGAGTACTACACTACTGAGCAACATGAAACACTAGCTCAGTGAGTGTAAGGCAGGAAGGGCGCAGAACTTCGGGTTCAGCAGTATCTTGAGCACATTTTTCTTCGAGCGTGTTCTAGGATTGAGCCCTAGAGTGGATGTTCCTCTCCACGTGGTTCGAGATTTGGCCCAATGGCGTTGGGCAGATGCTATGCGCAGACTGGGGGGTGGTAGGGTGGCCAACACATATCCAGCTGAATTCTTTCCATGGTGACGATGACAAATAGTTTCCATTGATGACTACCCCTATGCAGGGATAGATTTCCGAGGGGACTTGGACATTCCATTGCCACCAAGATCGGCATACGGTGATATAGGTAACAAATCTAGATCCTCACTCTTTTTTAAATTTTTTGAGTTATTGAATTTTTTTTGTATTTTCTTGATTTTATGGAAGCAAAAAGACATGTTTTTGCATGAGAACACATAGTGACATCTACCATTTGTGTGCAGATGTGGGACTACGGTGGCCATAGGGCTTCCCTCGTCATAGACGGAGGGGAAGAGGAGATGACATCATGGGTGTGGATGCAGAGCGAACGCTCCAGAGCATTCATACCAACTTTGTGAGATTGACTCATAGAGTTCCCATGGTGCAAGTCGAGGACTTGCCTGAGGCCATGCAGCGGCAGGTGGTGGGTGTACCACGCGCATGGGTGCGTTTATTTCGATGGCTATCTAGAGCCGTAGTGATGTTCCATGATCACAACCCTCCTCCTCCTCCATAGGATTAGACACCTGGGAGTGTATACATTTTGTACGACCGTGTATTATATGATGGTGGCTTAAAAGCCCCAATTTTGTATCATGACACTATGTATTATCACATTTTTGATGTATAAAAAGTTTTATGGTGATCGATTTATTTATTTACATGTGTAAAAACTGTGTTTGTGATTAATTTATTATGAATGAAACAAATGCCAAGGACTCCCTTAGGAATGCAAGGTGCAGCCTCAGGTTTATCTGTAGGTTTCTCAATGTGCAAAGGGGACCCTGGTGGATCGGGCTCTTTGCCTGGGCTGAGTTGTGACAAACTATAATCTTTCGAACGAGTGACAAATTTTGCAGCATGGACCATGTTAATGCACCCACGACCACTACCCTCCGGTGGATCATCATCACTAGACTGGTCATGGGACTTCGAGTTCATATTTTGATTATGCGGTAAAGGGTTAGTTAGCACAGCTGGGCCTTGTGCTAAGAATCTAGAAGCTTCTTCAATCTGAGGGCACAAGTAAATGAGGTGATCGTCCTTACATAGCTTGCAAGGGAACTTTACCTTACGTTTCTCTTGCTTGTCCCCCCCAGCATTTCTACCGTTCTTGTCACTATTGTTAGCATTCTCATTCTTATTCCCACCCTTTCAATTATTATTTTTACCCTTTTTTCTATCTTGTCTGGGCTGCTGGTTACCCTTCTGGTCCAACGATTGCACAAAAAGTACATTCGCCGTTTGGGCAGGTTGACATGAAGCCGTAGCTTGTCCCGAAGCAGATTGGTTGAGTGACAATTGACTAACTTGTTTTGCAACCGAATCTGAAGGTTTCACACTTGCACAACCCACAATGCCATCGGCATGTGGTCCAGGTTTGACTTTGGGATTGAAACTGGAATGAGGAGCATTGGGAATAATCTCATACAACAAACCGGACTGAGCATAGATCAAATCCAGTTCCTGCACCCTAAAAATTGCTTGTTCCTCATTCTGCACTCTGGATGTGGAAACATCCTTCGCTATATATGGAAATAACGACTTGAGGAACCACTCGAGGACAAATTCTGGAAGTATAAAATCTTTAATTAATCTCTTTTGTCTACGCCACTATTGAATATGATCAAAAATATGTGTGGCTTTATCTTGTTGAAATGTCGAAAAGAGTTGAGTACCAATGTCATAGTGCACTGGTAGCTGGAAGTGATTAATAAAAGTCATTGCAAGGTCGTCGAACAAAGTGAAAGCTCCCTTAGGTAACTCTATATACCATTTTGCAGCAGGCCCTATAAGGGTGTGTTGAAATAGTCTCAAATGGACTGAGTCCTGATGTAATGAATTCGAAGAGCACCATAGGTGAAACGTAGTAATGTGTTCGCTCGGATCCTCTCTCGGTTTTCCTTCAAACTTAGGTATGTCTAAAGGAAGCTCGGTAGGGACAGCTGGCCAAGCCGGGTCATGAGCCACAGGATCGTTCGTCAGTCTTGATAAGTCAAAAATATTAAGCGTTGCAAGGAAAGGGAGCCTAGGATGATGAGGTCGATGGACCGCTCCCTGGTTCATATAGGGTTGATTACCACCATGGCCTTGGCCATAGTGTCCTCCTCCCGTATGACCCGTATAGGGTGGCATGGAAGCACCATAGTATGGTGGACCTTGACTAGTAGGAGCTACAAATCCCTAATTAGGAGAGTAAGCAAGTTGTTGATACCCGCCTCCATAAGGTGAAGAAACCTGTCCATATTGCGTCCCATAATAAGGTCCATAGGTCATCGCATGCGATGCCCCATGAGACACTCTGTAGGTAGGAAGATATGCTCCAGAAGTAGGGATATACGCCCCAGAAGCAGCAAGATGACCTCTAGAAGCATGAACATAGCCTCCCGAAGCAGCGGGCGGCATGTGAACTTGAGACACAATCGGTCTAGTAACCGCAGTATGGACCTAACTCGTAGCCATATACCGGCTCGAAGGACCACGTGAATAAGGTGTAGGATGTACATTTGAAGAACTAGGGACCGAGGATGAAGGAATCTGAGTAATAATATATGTACTACCGCCTATCATTACTCATCTCGGATCTGGTATCCTAATTGGATCGCTAACCCTAGACCTAGGAGGGAGATACGATGTAGCTTCCACCACTAGGATGGAAGGTGCAATTTGACTAGTGCTCCCAAACCTCTCCGCATGGTAAGTAATGAGAGTGCCCCCAGGCATAGTGTTAGGCTCAAAATCGGATTTGACATGAAATGTCAAATCATGTGTAGGGAAACCAGACGTAGCATAAATACCATAGCTAGTGCTGGCAGGTTCAAAATGAGTCTCGGCATCCTCTGGAATTCCATACCGGTAATGCTTCAATGGGGAATCAGACCTCGAGTGAGTAGGCCTATCATGCAAGGTTCCTATCTCAGAAATCACAGGACCTAACTCAGCTAAGTCAGGTGAAGGATCATAAGTAGGAGTAAATTCCCCATCATCTACACGAATGGGAGGAGGTGGTTCACGAATGTCCTCTAAATGGTCTCCCATGGTGTGTGAATCAATGTGTGAAATAGTCCGCCTGGATTGTCTAGGTCTCTCTCCCAAAGGAGGAGGAGAAGTAGAAGGCGGAAGTCCTGCTAAACGACGAGAACAGCGAGGAACCACACTCGAATCCACAATGATTCAAAAAATAGCAAATACTCTCTATTTACGCAAACCCTAGGTGAACTATCATGCACAGAGCAATCACTAATAAAATCTAAATCCAAATGCAAGCAAACAAGGGCTGGATAAATGAGCTCCCAAATGAAGCAGGTATGTCTTGCCTAGGAGAGGCTTGTGACTCCCATACACAACAAGCAGAGGTACGTAACCAATTATTGTGGCCCTCAGCTTCAATGCATAAAGTGACTGTGTTGTCTGACCCCAACCCGGCTGGGACACCTGCAGAATAACCCCTACGAAGTACCCCCTTGATATCCTAGGTAAGGCCTCTAAGGTCACCTCAATATAATCAATGCTTAGGCAGACAGTCACAGGCAGGATTGACCGTATGGGCAGGGTAGAAAAGCCCGAAACTCTCGAAAGAGCCCCCAGATACAAATTCAATCCTAGAAATATCTTCGGTGCTACTCAGTTATGACTAGGGGTCATCCCAATCAATAACCGCTCACACTACCTCGTTCTTAACTCCCTTTTGAGAGGAGGATCCTGAGAAACACTGGTTATACCAAGGATTTCACACACTCACCTAGACAGACACCTAGATGTTGTTGTTTAGTGATCTTGGAGAATTGACTTACAATGAACTATTCCAAGATCGTAAAACCTAAGCTTGTTGGTGCACCCTAGGAAAGAAAAGAGTGTAATTCATTTTATTTAGCATTGATTTTAGTTGGCTTTATTACTCAAAAAATGGATATGATCGTGCAACTAATGGTGTTATGACGCAACATGAACTAAAATGCACACCTAACAATCAATGCAAATGCATTGTGTCCATGAAAACAGGGTATGCTGCTACGTGAAATGCACAATTCTTCTTCAAATGATAAATGCAAATTTTCCTATATGAAGTCCTAACTAGTACTCCAAAGCAAATCTAGTGCAAGTACAATGCAAAGTGCAAAATGCAATGCATGATTATAAGCATATGTTTTTGGATTTTTTGAAAATAACAGAGATGCAAAAAGCAAAAGAATGATCCTATGACCCCTAGAATCTGCAAGCACACCCAAACAACACTCAAGCAAAGCACTAAGGTGAAAGAACTCTAATGCACTAATCTCAAAAAAAAAATAAAAAATGCCATGACAAGAACCTTCTTAAAAAAGAAAAATTTAGCCTAAAAAAAAAAGTTTATGGTCAGAAACAGAGGTCTAAGCAGACCCAGGTAGTGCCAAAGGAGACTCAGCAAATATTAGAATTCACCCAACAACCAATTATCTTCCCCCAAAAGGCAAAATCAAGGGCATATGTGACTGTTCACAGTAAACCCGCGTGTATACACGGAAATCATAGGGGAAACCGCGTGTATACGCGACTGTAAGTAAAAAACTCACATACAGGAAGAAAGGTGCATAAAATCAAGGCAAACAGATAGGCTGAGACAAAATTCACACCAATCATACTCTACTAGGCATACATGCCCCCATACCCGACACAGAAACAAGAGAGAAAGAGCAATTCAAATCCATTGAATGCCGAGAAAACAACCCCCAAAGGACAACTACTAGGAACTCCCCAACGGAGTCGCCAATTCTATTATGGAGAGAAATTCCTATGGCTTGGGGTACCACAATAGACAGCTTGACTCTAGAAATCAATCCTTTCCAATATGCAATAGAAATTAAATGTCTAACACTAAAGGATCAGAACTCGTACCTTATTCCGGACGGTTGAAGTAGATCCCTGTTGAGCTTTCCAATCTTCAGCTTGAATTGATCTGTTATTTCCTTAACAACAAGTAAACAATACAAGCATTCTATATATCATGGTGTTAGATCTATTCTAGCATATATAATCAATAATGTACAAGCATTTGACATAATCCCATGGATAAAATATTCATTCAAACACACATTATTGGACAGGAAAAGATATTTCTATTAATATAAATCAGAGATTACAAGGTACAACCTCTGACAAAACATCTGCGAACCGAAGAAACTGAATCCCCCACTTGGGCCTCCACCACCTTGATCCTCCATCTCTCGATAGCAAGCTCACAAGCAAAAGGAAAGCTTGGGAAGAACACACTAGTGCTCCAAGGGACAAAGGGATGCAGACTCAAGCATAAGTTTCTGCCACAATGGACTATAGTTTCTTTGCTCTCAATTCTCTCTTATGCCTTCAATGTACCAAGGGGTTCCTTATATAGCTTTTCAAAGGGGTAATGAAAGGTCGAATCTGAGCGATCTCAAGGCATAGGGAAGGCCAGGAGTCAAATGAGTCGGATCCATGTCAAGGAAAACTCCAAAAGGATTTGGATTATGCACACATCCTGATGTACGTGGTTTTAGTGGTCAAATCCACGTATATACGCGATTATAGGTTTAAAAGTCACGTATATCATTTTTCATATGTTTTTAGGGATGATCAAGGAAACATCAAAGGACAAAAAGTGGTCCATAGGGTCTAAGGAGTCTGCAGCGGGACAGGGGAAGGCCATACAAAGTGTGATTCACCTAGAGTGGTGAAATCCGCTATAACAACCACTTGCCTTTGTTTGATCTCAGTGATTTATTTTCATTGTGTCTACCTAAGCTAGGGTTCCAAGTCTTCCTTAGGTGGTTGGTCTTTGGTCTTATTAATCTATTTACTTCACTTTGCTTACTTTATACAGTTAGTTTAATTCAAGCATACTCAAGTTTTGTGAATTTGGGTGCATAGTAGTCTTTGAGCATTTTAAAAAGTGAAAAGAAAACATTTAGAAGCTCTTGCATTTGATTTGCATACAGTAGTTTTATTTTCAATTTTTAAAATATAATCTCAAAAAACTACAAAAATATAGTCTTAGTGTTCTCTTTATCATTGCATTTTCATCAATTTACATTTACAAAAAGAAAAGAATCTTGTTTTTTTTAGTGATATTTTGCTTTGGAAGTATACACCTTTTCTTTTTATATTTCTTATCGAGTCAAAAACATCATAGTCTTTCACTCCACTTGCATTCTGAGTAAAAATAGCCCTTAAAATAAACGCAATAATTAAAATCTATTAGTAATTTTTATTTTTTAGGGCCATACACCTACTAGCTTAGGATAGAATTGTGGGATAGGAAGTGTAAACTTCCCATAAGTATTAAAATTCAGACATAGTGGACCAATCGATAGGTAAACCCTTCTATTTATCGATAGCATATGGGAAGCTCCTCTCAAATGGGAGTCAAGCACGAGGCTGCGTGGAGGCATTAGACTGAGGAGATAACCCTCTGATTCCTTGTCGAAATGTAAATCAGGATTTTTACGCATCCAGGGAATTTGTCCTAGACAAAGTGTCGGGCTCAGCTACCCTGCCCATGCATACGAATCAGGCTTGCGACTATTCCCCCAGATTGTTGGTATAGTTAAGGTAGCCTCTTGTCTCTTGACATCTAGGGTTCATACATAGGTAAACCAGAAGGATATTTCTGGTTCACCTTGGTTTTGCTTGGAAGGTAACCCTTTTTGAAAGTGTAGGAGGGCGGTGGGTGATTACTCCACTTGTGCCTAAGAACCTCTTCAAGGACGCCAAGTTACTATTTTTCAGCTTTCTTTGAGAAAGCATATCTTTTACCCTTGCTGACTATTGAGACTTTAGGATTTTTTCATAGTGATTGCTCTGTGGTTTGTCTATGTTTAGCTGAACTTAGGGTTTGAATTGTCAAATTTACAATCATGGAGGACCAACCTATTAGAAGGTCATGAAGGTTGCAAAACCTTCCTCCTCTCATCACATTGGAACCTCCAGCTCCACCTCAAAGGCGGAGATTGGACACAGACGGTTCATTTGGACTGATAGGAGTAAGTGAAGTTCCGGGTGAACTAGAACTTAGGGAAAATTGTTTTGATTTTAACACAGTTGAGATAGAAGACTTGCATACTGATGAGTTTGCAAGGAATTTTAATACACCCTTGAATGAATTAAACGATCCTGTGATCGTCCAAGTTCGACCTTTTGATTCACATGTGTTAGGTGTCCCTGTGGGCAGGACAATGTCTACTGTAGGAGAAATATCTTTTGTTTTCACCTCAGCCACTCCGGCTGAAGGGGTACTATCTCCCACAGTAAGTGCCCCTAGATCTAGTATACCTGCTACGCTCTTAAATCCAGCGAGCCAGGTGGTTCAACCACTTGTTCCCACAAGCATGGTAGGTGCTTCTGGTGGCATGGTTACTGGGATTCCTAGTATACCTACTATTCCTTCCTCCTTCACAGACACTGCCCAGAGTGGTTCGATAGGATCCTCAGGTTTTGTCCAAGGATTTCCTTGGAATGGGGGGCATATTCCCCCATCCACTCCATACGTAGGCCCATCACCCTCTTATGTAGGAGTGTAGTTTGGAAACACTGCCTCTTATGGGAAAGGTTTCCAAACTTCGATCTTGGCCCCATTCACGAGATCTCCCTTTTCGTTGTTTAGCGAAGGGATACCTGTTCCTATTTTTCAAACCCCAGTTTCGACTGGGGCGACCGGAACCTCTTATACTGCACCTCCCACCCATAATCCTATATCCTACGGATGGAATCCATTCCAAAGTAACCCATCCACTTCACAACTAGTGGCAGGGGGCAACCCCACCTTCACTTATTGGAATTTGGGGGCAAGTCCCTCTAATCCCATTCTAGCACTTTTAGTGCTCGGGTTCGACCTAATCTTTCATTCTTGGCAACGTTAAACTTGCCAGATTTGTCTAAATTGAGGAATGAGCATGTACATGTGTTTATAGTTCCATCTCATAACTTCTCAACCCTAGTGATAGCAGACAATTTGTAGTTCATGAAACCCTAGTTGGTTTTCAATTTGTACATGTACATGTGTTTCTACCTCTATCTCATAACTTGTAAAGAAATCATAAAACCCTAGTTCCATCTCATAACTTGTCAACCCTAGTGATAGCATGCAATTTGTAGTTCATGAAACCCTAGTTGGTTTTCAATTTGTACACATACATTTGTTTCTAGTTCCATCTCATAACTTGTGAAGAGGTCACTAAACCCTAGTTCCATCTCATAACTTGTCAACCCTAGTGATAACATGTAATTTGTGGTTCATTAAACCCTAATTGGTTTTCACTTTGTACATGTTCATGTGTTTCTAGTTCCATCTCATAACTTGTGAAGAGGTCACTAAACCCTAGTTCCATCTCATAACTTCTCAACCCTAGTGATAACATGCAATTTGTAGTTCATGAAACCCTAGTTGGTTTTCAATTTGTTCATGTACATGTGTTTCTAGTTCCATCTCATAACTTCTCAACCCTAGTGATAACATGCAATTTGTAGTTCATGAAACCCTAGTTGGTTTTCAATTTGTTCATGTACATGTGTTTATAGTTCCATTTCATAACTTATGGAGAGGTCACATTCGAGAAAATTTGGGGTCTAAAATGGGCCTGATAAGAAAACATGCCAACAATAAGTTCTTGTGAGTTGAATTCAAGAACCAATATAATTCCAATAAAATGAATCAACCATAATGGTTGAATTGACATATTTGTCATAAAAAAAACTACTTTTTTTGTTCTTATTTTTGACATATCTCCTTGTGTTTTTACTCAAATTTCAATTGGGAGAGATCATTAGATGTGGAATCAAATTCCGCATCCAATGAGTACCCACACTGCATACTTTTGACGGACCCCGCTACCCCAAAACAAGAAATACCTGAAAAAAATGTGATAATGATGTCATCATCACATTTTTTCATGTATTTCTTGTTTTTGGGGTAGCGGGGACCGTCAAAAGTATGCATTGTGGGTACTCATTGGATGCAGAATCAAATTATGATCTAACGAGCTCTCTTGATCGAAATTTTAGTAAAAACACACGGAGATATGTCAAAAATACGAACACAAAAAGTAGTTTTTTTCTTTTTTCCTCCAAAATTAATAAATATTATTTTATTATTTTAACTATTATTTTATTATTTTCCTTAGGAGGCCCATTTTAGACCTCAAAATTTCTCTAATGCTAAACCCTAGTTCCATCTCATAACTTGTCAACCCTAGTGATAGCATGCAATTTTTAGTTCATGAAACCCTAGTTGCTTTTCAATTTGTACATGTACATGTGTTTCTAGTTCTATCTCATAACTTGTAAAGAGGTCACTAAACCCTAGTTCCATCTCATAACTTCTGAACCCTAGTGATAGAATGCAATTTGTAGTTCATGAAACCCTAGTTGGTTTTCAATTTGTACATGTACATGTGTTTCTACTTCCATCTAATAACTTGTAAAGAGGTAAAAAAATCCTAGTTCCATCTCATAACTTGTCAACCCTAGTGATGTCATGTAATTTGTAGTTCATGAAACCCTAGTTGGTTTTCAATTTGTCCATGTACATGTGTTTCTAGTTCCATCTCATAACTTGTGAAGAGGTCACTAAACCCTAGTTCCATCTCATAACTTATCAACCCTAGTGATAGCATGCAATTTGTAGTTCATGAAACCCTAGTTGGTTTTCAATTTGTACATGTACATGTGTTTATAGTTCCATCTCATAACTTATCAACCCTAGTGATAGCATGCAATTTGTAGTTCATGAAACCCTAGTTGGTTTTCAATTTGTACATGTACATGTGTTTATAGTTCCATCTCATAACTTGTAAATTTGACCCACCAATTCAAAATTTGCATTGAAGGAAACAGAGCAAAACCCTAGTTTATGAAATCAATACACAATGAAGTCATTGGTCCTTGAAAACACCGGGGAGAGGGCCACCTCTAGGTAATTGCATGCCAAGAGACCAACGGAGTCAATGGTACTTTGATCTGACCTCCAGTTTCCGAGCTATGTCGAGTTGAAAGTCACATGAGAATGTCTTTCAGGGACACTTGGTGACTTTTGGTCAAGGAGTGAAAAACCAAACGAAGCAGCAAAATTGTATGTCGTTGGCTCCTGCAAGTCTGTATGGGCAAGGCTGATATGGGAACCCTACCAACACAATCCACCATTGAAATAGTTGCAAGAGTTGACCCAACAATGTAATTAAATGTACATTAATATAAAAAACATCAAAAAAAGTAAATTTCAACAACTCGAGAGCATGTTATTTTCCTATTTCTATTTGTTGGTGTCTAAAGACACCGTTTTGTTCTTGGTTCCTCCAATGAGCCATAGATGGTGTTTGTATGCTAGGCACATGAAAAGATAAACATTAGTACTGTCATAAGAAAATAAAGAGAACCTAATGAAAATGTGCAAACATGATTTATAGATAACTCACCTGAGGTTGTATGATTGTGTTTATAGTGTCCAGTATCCTTTGAATAATATTATGTCCGTGAATGGTATCCATTAATCAAAGGTTTATTACATTGGAAATAAGATAAGGATAAATAATTGAAATTGTGCTTCAACATGCACTTTAAAGGTTAAATAACACACCTGACAATGCACTCAGACGAGTAGGCCGTTTGGATCATCTCTGCTACCGATGGTGTCCATCAATATTTCGTTCTTTTTATGAGGTAGCAAGTATCGTACATGTGACCTATTTTTGTGACTAAGTGTGCACAACTTGATGTTTATACCAACTGCTAGGTTGGTGAAGTGGTATACAATAGCTCCTGGTCTATAATACTGATATACATATGCACCCTTCCTTTTTTGTTTTGTTGGAAGTGTCAAGTAATCCCCTTTTATAACCATAGAGCCAGTTGGGAATTCAATATTTTCATCATCTGTAACAGGTTTGAGAATGGTTTGTTTCCCCTCTAAGAAACGTTCCAACCAATAGTCAGAACCCCATTCATTATTTTTTGGGGAAACCACTGCATATATTTGACCTGTGAAAGGAAATAGGTCGAGTTAACAATACATTTTTTAAATAAGGTCTTGCATTTCTAATTTATACATAAATTAAATTCTACTTAGGTCGAGTTAACAATACATAAATTAAATTTCTTTAGGTACTACTAATTTACTTTTTTGTACCTGCTTGTATGAGATCTGATATGTGATCATAGTCTGTAGAAATATGTGTTTGATCATCTTCCAAATGGTCTGTTTCATTAACCCCCTTGAAATTGGTGCCAAGTGTCACTCGATCCCATGTATCAACTGTATATGTATACTCACAATCATCCCATTCATCGATGCTACATGAAATGCAAAATAAAGCCTTCAATATTGTCCAAATTCGTAGGGCCGAGTTGTCTGAGCTTCTAATTGAATGAAACTGTCAAGTTCCATGCACTGTGTTCACCTGACGTGTTTGGGATTTGTCCACATTTTTCACCTCCTAGAATATTCTCTACACTAGGTGTTTCCTTGTTGCTTGTTCTCCCATGACAGATGCACACCATTTGACTATAGATGTAGCATCTCAAAGGCGAGCACCTATAAATTTCATCTCTTCCCTTCGAAGGACAGTTTTTATGCATGCACCAGCACCATCGTGCTCTCCTTTTCCATGACCAGTTTCAAAGTACTTCCATATATGTGGCACCTTGTATTTTATGTGCAACAAACACAACCATTCAAATACAAGTGCATTCTTAAACTGTCGAGCACAAGCATCTGACCAAATGAAATGACGATAAAATGGTATATCCATAGCTATCACATGATCATAGAATAATTTAAAGCAATGTTGCACATAATGGATGTCGTGGGTCCAGTCGGCACTTATGTAGAAGTGACTTTCTTTCAGTATCACACTTTTCTCTTCATTACTATCAGGCCCATGTTGATATGTGATATGCACCATTATGCTCACCTACTTTGAGTGATAGTATTGACTTTGTATTTCATTTTGTGGTTGTAAGGTGTAATTTTCTGCAAATTCAACCATTGATATTATTGTTCAGAGAGGGAAGGTGTCCCGACATATTCTGAATTGCTCATCTTGCCACTGTGCCATATCAACATGTTTAATGTACTGTTGGATTTTTCCACGAAACTCTGAAATAAAATCACATACTCGTACCTGGTGTAAAAAAGTAAATAGTGTTATAAAACAACATAAAAAGATGTACATGAATATTAATATGTCAATATTCAACAATTTACCTGTGAAGTAACCAATTTAATCTTCCTTCTTTCTTTCCCATCATGTAGATGATATGTCTCGTACTGATAGTAACATACCAAGGCTTGCATTTTTCAAAATATATTTTCCCAAGCCTTAGCTCTATGTGGGAAACTTTAAACATCTTGAACAATTGAGTTTGAGTCATGTCAAGATAATGTTTAACATGAGGTTCATTGTTTCTATAACCCCTTCAGAGTTTTAACACATCCTTTATGTTAGAATAAGGCCTAGTGTTATCATGCCAAAATGTGTGCACTAGGCCCTTCACTGCTTCGACTAACTTCATTGTCTTTTCAGGGAAACCTACCGCTAACTTACCATAATGTTTCTATTTTTCCCTCTACATCAAGGCTATCTCTTCTTACTGAATATTTTCTAAGTGTATTTGGATGTAAAGGAACAATTTATGATGTGCATTTAAGTAAACGACATTGTCTTGTGGATCTACATACAATTGATTCATCAATACATGGTGAGCCACGTTATAGTCCTGTGAACATGTTTTTTACCATTCTATGTGAATGCATAAGCAAGAGATTTAACAATGTGATTACTTTATTCGATATTCTTCATTGTTCTTATGCCTAAATTTCTTCTAATAGTTTCCATATTTCTATATTTAAGCAAAGCTAAAGGCAATTGGAATTTAACGGCTTTGGATTTGCTATCAAAATATTGTTTCATTATTTGAGAACAATGACGAAGGATAGTGCATTTAGCCACCTTACCTTCCATGGAAGTCAATTCACTCTCGTCCACTTGTATGCATTTAGGAGTTCTCTTTCGTTTTGATGCAAAATTTCTTATTGTTTGAAATGCTGGAGTGACATTTACATCCACCACAGAATGAAAATTTTGATTAGGAGATTGAACCACTGACCATGGTTGTTGTCTGTTAACTAATGGATCAGTAATATCATCTCCCCTATAACCAGCTTCCTTTAATGTTTCATTATCTTCCTCAGCCTCTATGTTAGGTATTTGTTGAGGGGGGATGGGAACTATTTTCTCATCCAATGAATGCCGATGATTTCTTGAATCTTCCCTCTTTTTTTCTTTTATATTTTCAGCTTATTCTGGTGTAAGCACCTCCCTCGCTGACTTTTGACCTCTATTACGTACATTCCCCATTGAAACCAAACCAAGCTTGTACAAAACCTATGGATTTGTGTAAGTAATGATTAAATTGTAGGTTGAACAATTCTTTGTGCGCGGGTTTAGAAGAATTATGTCTTTTGCTATAGTAAACCTGGATGACAGCATGTAACCCAACATTTTTTATATAACACATATCACATATGCGATATAACGCATGTCCCTTTTATCGCATATGTGCTATATCGCATGTGCGATATGGATACACTGATTTTTAATTAACGGGTAGTTTTTATCACGTGATATCCAAATCGGATATGCAATAAATCACATATGCGATTTAGTGCATATCAAATATTAAACTTGAATTATCCATGCTTAGATACTAGTTACTATTATATCTCAAAATGACACATCTCTTCCTGTGACCACTTTCCCATGTCTCCGTCACATGACGACCCTTCATGAAAGTCATTGAAAGTCACTGAAAAAACACCTATCTACGAGGACCCATATCTTGAGTTTTGTAACTCTGTTTGACCTCATCTCTACACCGTTGGAAATTTATTTCAGTTAGCTAAAACTTTCCGAAAGACACCAAAGTCTGAAAATGCCCAGAAATACCCTAAAAATGCATTTTTGTACATTCGTGATTTTCCTTAAGGCAAACCCACGAATGTGCCTCTTAGCATTTAAATATTTAAACACAAGTTAATTGGAGATTATTTAAGTCATTTAACTTAATTTCCTTAACTGCTGTAACTTCTCCAACCTTTGAAACTACCTTATTTCACCCATATAAATAGAGGTAGGAAAGGCCATGATGAGGGCCTTGAATTTCTGCATTGTTATGCTGGAGGAATATAGACTCTCTTTTCCCACACCTTTGCCCTGGAGGTCTTCCCCTTGTGTTGCATAGCTTGGAGGCTGAGTTCTTTGGAGAAGAGAAGCAGTAGAACCGGATCAAGGTTTCGTGAGGTGCCAAACTTGAAGAGAGGGTATACTTGTACTTGTTTTCAAGATTAATAAAGATGTGATGTCCTTCTTCTTCCCAAATCATTGTTCAATGTGTGATTGAATCTCTGTTTATGATCATATGATGATGTTATTCAGATTATTATTTCAGATTTATTTGATTATCATTTCTTTATATGTGGTCATAATGGTTTGAGGAAGGTATAACTTGTTTTGCAGGTCACCTAGAGCGAGAGGAGCAAGAAGAGCATTGAAGAGAAAGCTTGGACCAGCCTTGAGTTAGTCAGGTGTGGACCTTTCTCATCTCTGATATTGCTTATATATGTTTGCTGAACATTGTGCATCTCTCTTTCAATCCCAGTATGTTGATGGCCTCTTAAACCCTAGCCATAGGATACTTTCCTTTACAACAGAACTGGCGACTCCGCTGGGGATAGCCTTGTTTGCTTGGGGTTTCTCTTTATTTCTTTCAGTCTTTTGCATTGTTTCAGGTCTTTCTTGCCACTTAGGAACAATTTATAATTCTGATAGCACACCTCCCCTGCCTTCTTTAGGCAGTCTTTGACCTTTCTTGGGATTTTTCCACCCATTCACAACTTGCTTGTCTGAACAGTCGCGTATCTGGTTTTGTATTCGCGACTGCTTATACTGGAAACCCGCGAGTGATTCGCGACTTGATTTTTATACAACTCATGAATGCTTATATTCATGACTTGCTGTATTAGCAACCCGCGAATGATACGCGACCTGCCAGTAGTGCAACCCGCGAATGCCCCTAAAACAGTGTTTTTTCGCATTTTTTGTGATTTTTCTTTTGTTTGTGGGTTGTTGGGTAGGTCTTTTAGGGTCCTCTGCAGGTGCATGACTCCAAGGAGTTAGTGTTATCCCTTTTTGGTTGTTCTTTATCTATGTGGTAAGCCTTTTATAGCATTAGGGTTTGTTCTTTTCTCTTTCCCCCTGCCTCCTTTGCTTGGTATGATTTTTGGCTTATGTTTCTGGTCAGCCTCTGTTTGTGATCTTTGGTTGATTTCAGAATCTTGTTGGTGCTGGTTTCCTTCTTCTTTTGTTGGTTAAATTCACCATGCCCAAATAGTTGACTTGTCTCTTATGCAAGCCTTCCTTCCAAGTAGGGATTATGCTGACTTTAGTTCACTCTAGATTTTGTTTGGTGGTTGTATAGAAAAGTTCCTTTTGCTTTGTTCTTGTCATATGCATACTTTGATTTGTAGGTAGTTTTCTTTTGCATTTATAAAAGAAAATTAAAAAGAACCTATACTTGTTTTTTGCTGCTTGCCCCCCCACCTCCTTCTTTGGCTTGACCTTGTTGGACAAGGTACTAAGCAGCCTTTGTTTGTAGGTTTAGATTGATACTTGGGACTTCTTGACCTTTGTTTATGTCAGTCTTTTTGCTCAGTCTCTTCATTCCAAAGTTGTTGGCTTGTTTACCTTTGTAAGCCTTCTTTTCAAGGGAGGTTGATATCTAACTTTAGGGAAACCTAGGGTTTGTTTGTGGGGTATAGAGTAGTTGTCTATTTGCTTTGCTTACAGTACTTGCTTGCATTAGTTGATAGGCTGATTTTTATTTTTCATTTATAAAAGAAAAAGACAAAAACATATGTTTGCTTTATATGCATGTAGATTAGGTTTTTAGTCTAGATTGCATGGCATATCATTGTTTTTGAAAAAATATAAAAAGAATTTGTTCTTTTTTGGCTTTCAAGTTTTCTATTTGAAAATATAAAGAGAATAGTTTTTTCTTTTGGCATTTCATATCTCTTTGCTTAGTTGTTTTGTTTCAACTTTGAGTCAAAACACCACATAAGTTTCATGCCATTTACCCTCTGACTAAAAACAGCCCTTAAAATAAACGATATAATTTAAACATTTGCTCGTAAGTTTTATTTTATAGGGTCATACACCAACTAGCTTAGCTTAGACTTGTGGGATAGGAAGTTTAAACTCCCCACAAGTGCTAAATCTCAGACATAGTTGGCCAATCACTAGGTAAATCCTTGATTTTATCGACTGTATCTGGGAAGCTCCTCTCAAATGGGAGATAAGCACTAGGCCACGTGGAGGCTTGGACAGAGGAGATAACCCTCCGAATCCTTGTCAAAATGTAACCCAGGAATTTTACGCATCTGGGGATTCTGTCCTAGACAGAGTTTCAGGCTCAGCTACCCTGCCCATGCGTATGAGTTCGGCTGACGATTGCCCCCCCAGACTGTCAATATAGTTAAGGTAGCCTTTAGTCTCTTTGACATCTAGGGTTCATACACAGGTACACTGGAAGGTTATTTCTGGTTGACCTTGGATGGGCTTGGAAGGTAACCCTGGTAGAAAGTGTGGGAGGGTGGTGGGTGATTCCTCCACTTGTGCCTAAGAACATCTATAGGGATGCCAAGTAACTGTCTATCAGCTTTCTTCTGGAAAGTATCTCTTATACCTGTTTGTCTGTTTGGCTTTAGGAATTTTTAGTGAGTGCTGTGTGGTTTGTCTGTACTTAGTGTGCCTTTAGGTGTGTGCTTTGTAATTTTGGTTGTCTATCAACCTCAGACTTTGTCTCCTAGTTTGAAACTATGGCTAACACCCCTTCGAACACCAACCAAGAGATCCCCATGCTGGGAACTCCTTGTACTATTCCTCTCACAGGGAATGTTGGTGTTCCCTTAATGGCCACCCTGAATCTACCTAGATTCACCTTAGGGCTACCAGTGTGGTTGTTTTCCACTCCAACTATCCTGAATGCTTTTGATGCTTCTCAAGCAAGCTCCTTATATCAAGGGCATCAAAACACTGCTTCCCCTTCACCTGTAGTTGATTCTCCTCCTCCTTCTACCTCATGCGGTGAAAGTACTGATACTAGTAACCAACAGTCTAAAAGGATTAAAAGAAGGAGGAATAGGAAGAAGGCACATAAGTAAGGGGGCACCCATTCAACCTCTGCAAGTCAAGTTGAACCTCACCACCCAGCCTCTGTGGTTCATGCTGGGGGCACCTATCCAACCTCTGCATGGCATGTTGGATCTAAGCACTCAACCTCTGCAAGTCAAGTTGATCTTCACCATCCAGCGTTTGTTGTTCATGCTGGTGGGATCCTTCCAACCATTCCAGGTCATGTCGAATCCAGTCACTCAGCCTTTGCGGTGCATGCTGAGGGCACCTGTTCAACCTCTGTTGTTCAAGTTGAACCTCCCCATCCAACCTCTGTTGTTCATGTTGGATCCATCCACCCAGCCTCTGTTGTTCATGCTGGGGCACACACTCAACTGCTGCAAAGCAGATTGATCCTAACCATTCAACCTCTGTTGTTCATGTTGGTGGTGCCCATCCAACCTCTGCAGGCCACGTTGGATCCATTCTCTCAGTCTCTGTAAGTCATGCTGGGGGCAGTCTCTCAGCCTCTATTGTTCATGCTGAAGACAATCTGTCAGCCACTGCAAGTCATGTTGACACTGTTGAAAAGACTACCCATTCAAAACATAAGCCCAAGTTCCCTTGTAAGCTTTGTGAGGGAGACCACCTTACTTACAAATGCCCTTCTATTGCGGAGGTGTGAAGAGTTTGGATTCATGGTCATCCCATTTTTGAACATTCTAAATCTTTTCAACAACCAACCTCTCTTAGTCAGGTTGGACCTGGTCACCCGGCCTCTGTTGTTCATGCTGGGGGAAAAATCTCATCCTATGTAGGTCATGTTGAGAGCAAATAGTCTTCCACTGCTAGTCGTGTTGACACCGTTGAGAAAACTGGTCATTCGAAGTGCAAACTTAAGTTCCCTTGTATTCTATGCGAGGGAGATCATCTTACTCACTTATGCCCTGCTATCCCAGAGGTGCGAAGATTGTGGTCCAAGACTCAAGATTTTCCTTCTCCTAAACAACCTATAGTTTCTCAACAACCTACTAAGCCTTTGGTTGATCAAGTGGTCGAACCAATCTCAGATTTGGTCGATCCCACTCTTCTTTTGAAGAGTGATCCTGATGTGATTGAACCAATGTCATCTTTGGTCAATCCCACTCTCCCTTCAGAGAGTGACTTTCATGAAGCGATTGAATCGATCCCAGTATCGATCAATCCCACTCTTCCTTTGGAGAGTGAAGTGTCTACTAGTCACATTTTCTTCACTGTCAGTTCAAAACTTACTAAACAAGGGGGCACTGAACTTGTTTCGGATCAACACCCACCAAGCTCCTGGATTGCTTCCTTTGATTGGGATAGACTAGTTGAGCTGCGCCTTCCTTCTAATGAACCTTTCTAGATAAAGGTCAAAGTTGAACCCTATACAATTGCTCGTTGTATTGTTGATGAAGGAGCCTCAGTTAGTATTTTTTCTGCTCATGCTTGGCAAGGTATGGGATCTCCCAGCCTTGTGTCGACTGTTAGTCAGTTACTGGCGTTTGATAGAAGAACTTGTACAGTCTTGGGAATTCTTGCTCAAACACCTGTTACTTTGGGTGGGAAGACCGTCTTAGTTGACTTCATGGTGATAGAAGACCCCTTGGACTTTAATATGCTCCTTGGACGTGATTATGTCTATGCGATGCAAGCTATGGTGTCAACATTCTTTCGTGTGATGTACTTTAATCACGGTGAAGAAATTGTCACTATCGATCAGTTGGATTTTCTTGATCCATCTCCTGATCCAACTAGAGACCAGGTCTTTCCTTTATTGATTCCCAGTGTTTCTATAGACACTACCCCACCACATGTGAACTATGTGGCCTCTTGTCCTTTGTGTTCAATTGCTTCTAAGAAGCAGCCTCTTTTTTCATGCTTACCTTCTCGGGACTTGGTCCCAGCAGTTGATCGGGTGAGTCATCATATACAGACTGTAGAGCATACTCTCCACTCTGTCGATCCATTTGAAAGTTTAGATATGTGTCCTATCTCGGATGATCTCCTTCCTTTGGATGAAGTCTTCCTAGAGTCTTTGATACAGTCTGACCTTCTTTTGGATGTTGGTTTAGTTGTGACTAAGTCTAACCCTGATTTGCCTAGTAAGCATGCCCTTTCTTCTTATGTTGGTCTTGTTGAGTCTTTTGACTCTTCCTTCGAATAGCAAGTCAGTGATTCTAATGAGTTTGATTTTTCTTTTGAATTTTTCAACTCCTGTGATATTGAGTTTGTTCCTACAGACTCTCCCTTGTTGATTTTTTCTCTCCTTCTGAGGTTGATCTTACTGATTATAAACCCTCGAGCCTTGGTTCTATAGAATCTTCTTCGGTCGATTCTGCCTTGACTTTCCCTTTTGTAGAAGATAGCAAAGTCACACGTGTTTCTACTAAAGTGACTTGCATCGGATATTTTCTTTTGAATATGATCCTGATGTTGTTGTTTCTTGGAGACAGGATTTGTAGTTGGATTCACAACTGTTTACTAGCCTCGCCTTGTTGTTCAAGTCGTAATTGCATTTGCATGTGCCCTGCTCATGCTTATGAGCATGATGCCGGCTTCCATGCTGTTAGCTTGTTGTATAAGCCCTCATCTTTGTTCTCATCATCACTAAGCCTTGTATCATTTTGCCTTTGCAACTTGACACCCTTTACCTTGAGGAGACGTTCCCTGAGTGTTCTTATCTTGCTCACTTTACTTGCATTATGCATAGGTTTGTTCCTTGTGCTTGGAACTATTTTTGCTTGTCTATGACACTCGTCTCCTCGCATTTAAAGAATTCTTTTTGCTCTCCTTGGAGCTCATTAAAAATAGTAAGGAGGCCACGAGTTTACTTTTCTGGACTCATTAAAACTTCACGAAAAATATTTTAAGTTTCTTTAGGCCCAGGTCTGACTCCTCAAAATAGACTTGACTACCGAGTAAACTTGTCCGTTCAGGCTCGTTAAGAATATGTGAACAGGCATCCACATTGGTGGTAGTTTATCTCTTTCTCGGACCATGTGGAATAATACGAGAAAGGATCCCTCTCTTTTCTACTGAATTGAGAAGAGTATTCTCAGGCATAGGTTTATCTCTTTTCCGGACCTGAGGGACTAAACTTACGGAAAAGGAACCCCCGGTATGAGCTTAGTTTTCTCTTTTTCGTGCTCTGGACCAAAACATGAAAAAGATTTCGAGTGTAATTTATGTCTTTGTCATGCTCGTTAAACCCTAAAGAACAAAGCATTGAGTTTATTGTTGCAAGCCCCATTTCTCGTAATCAAATGGATCTTTCCGAGTGATCTTGCCTTCCTTCACACTCGTAAAACTTAGGCTATATGCTGCTTTTGAAGGAGCGTTGGGTAGGTGGTAATTTAACCTTTTTTGGACCTTCCTAACTAAGTACAAAAAAGGTGCACCTTTTCTTCTTCAGAAGTTAAGAGAGTTTCTTCTTTGGTTTGTATTATACTTTTTCGGCCTCAGGAGACTAAATTGTATGAAAAAGGACCCCCCTGGAGTCTTCTTTGGAGTTTTCAGACTCTCTAAACTATGAAAACACCATCAAGCATGTACTAGTTCAGGCTCGTAAAATCCATGAATCAGTGCCTTATCAAGCATTCTTCTTTCTTTTCTTCAAGCTTGCCAAAAATGAAGATGGTCCCAAGTTTTCTTTCTTGGACTCGTTAAACCTTTACAAGAAAGAGGGGAAGGGAAGTTCATTCACATGTTTTTTACATCATGGAAGTAAGTCTTGTTTCCTTGAACAAAGCACCAGTTTTGAGTCTATCAACAGTTGGGTCCTAGTATTTTGACCTTATCCTGATTCAGAGTTTCTTACTCCTCCAGTTGGTCTCTTTTCCAATTATATGGGGAATCTATCAATGTATTCTACATTGTAGATTTGTTTCATTGGTCCTTTTGTGTCAAAAGCTGCCTAAGTAACTTTTGTGTCGTGCTCATTGTTCAAGGATTAAACCTTTGTCATCTATTCTGTAGTTGCCTTGACCTTTTGTGTCGGCCATTCCCTGGTATCAGTTCATTACATCATGTCTTCAGTGGTCCTTTTTGTGAAATTCAGTACCAATTCCAGATCTAATTAGTCTTTGACTTACCTCATGTTGGATGATGAAGGATTCCTTAATGCATTCCTTCCAATGGATCTCTTCCTATCGACTGCAACACATCTTGCTCTGGGAATGAGATTAGAGTTTTATGACAGTACCTTGGGAATTGTTGTCATCAATGGAAATTTCCCTCGCTATTTGGTAGTGGGAATACCTTAATGTCTCCTACTCAATGGATTCTTCAAGTGTTCGACTTCAAGTCCTTGTAATCACACTTGTTAGAATGTACTAGGTACCTTGGGGACCATTTTCATTAATGGTGGTTTCCCTCACATTTGTTTACGGTTCTCCTTATTGATCGGTAATCAAATGGTTTCCTCCATGTTTGACTTCAGCTCCTTTATTTCGCATGGTTAGGATTCGTACCTTTTTTTGGGTAGTTTGGATTGAAGACCTTGGGGCTGACAGTAGCATTGTCATCTTTTGCTATTGCCCAAGTTGTGCAATACCTTGTTATACTTTATATGACATTTTGCTGAGACATAGATCCACCTTGTATTTTTGTGGCAATGATCGATTGTTGAGCATGGCTCCGCCTTGTTCATTTGTGGCCATGACTCCTTTAGATTTGATATGGCGCCTTTTTGCATATTGAGCGACCATGATAGTTTCCTCAGTTATACATATGTTGGATCTGCCTATATCTTTATGGCGATGTTTTGTATATGGACATGTATGTCCTAGAGATCAGTTGTTCTGACATTTATCTCTCTTACAGGTACCTTCACTCGAGCCTTTCGATCTTGGATTCTCTGTTGTCTCCATACTCAGGTATTTCCTTTATAATGTATTTCGACTATCGTCTTCCCCTCTAACCTCACACATTAGGGGGCATCTGTTATAGCTCAAAATGACACATCTCTGCTTGTGACCACTTTCCCATGTTTCCGTCGCATGACGGCCCTTCATGAAAGTCATTGAAAGTCACTGAAAAAACACCTATATAGGAGGACCCATATATTGATTTTTATAACTCCATTTGACCTCATATTTGCACTATTGGAAATATATTTCAGTTAGCTAAAACTTTCCAGAAGACACCAAAGTCTGAAAATGCCCAGAAATACCCTAAAAATGCATTTTTTGTACATTCGTGATTTTCCTTAAGGCAAACCCACGAATGTGCCTCTTAGCATTTAAATATTAAAACACGAGTTAATTGGAGATTAGTTAAGTCATTTTACTTAAATTCCTTAACTTCTGTAACTTCTCCAACCTTTGAAACTACCTTATTTCACCCATATAAATAGAGGTAGGAAAGGCCATGATGAGGGACTTTAATTTCTGCATTGTTATGCTGGAGGAATCTGGACTCTATTTGCCCACACCTTTGCGCTGGAGGTCTTCCCCTTGTGTTGCATAGCTTGGAGGATGAGTTCTTTGGAGAAGAGAAGCAGCAGAACCAGATCAAGGTTTCATGAGGTGCCAAACTTGAAGAGAAGGTATACTGGTACTTGTTTTCAAGATTAATAAAGATGTGATGTCCTTCTTGTTCCCAAATCATTGTTCAATGTGTGATTGAATCTCTGTTTATGATCATATGATGATGTTATTCAGATTATTATTTCAGATTTATTTGATTATCATTTCTTTATATGTGGTCATAATGGTTTCAGGAAAGTATAACTTGTTTTGCAGGTCTCTTGGAGTGAGAGGAGCAAGAAGAGGATTGAAGAGAAAGCTTGGACCAGCCTTCAGTTAGTCAGGTGTGGACCTTTCT
>LPNX011017124.1:145832-211828 GCA_001517045.1 Pseudotsuga menziesii
ATATATACATATATATATACATATATATATATATGTATATATATGTATATATATGTATATATATGTATATATATGTATATATATATATATCTATATATATATATGTATATATATATAGAAGTATATATTGATTATTTCTAATTTTGAATGACTGCCATAGAATCAATCTCTACAGTCCTACTGCATACATGAAAAAACATAGGTGGTAGTCCACCCCAAATCTCAAATAAAAACGTCTATGGAATGAAATATGTTAAACTTATATAACCTTACAATGGACCCCATACCAATGGTTAAGACCTCCAAACCTATCCTTGGACCATGATAGTGTCTATAGAACTATCTCTTGTCTGGAAATATTCATAATGGTTCCTATATGACCATGGTCAATGCCTCCTAAACAATCTTCAATGCATAAAATAGACTAACATCACATATATCCCATATTAAGGCTAAATATCCCCTTTAAAGGGCATGTGTAGTGGTTTAAGACTTGTTTCTTTTACGTTATTGTCCCATTACCATGGTTAAGACCTTGAGACCCATCCTTAGTGCATGAAACCTAATAATGACACCCATATCCCACTAAAGCCCAAATATTACATCTATAAGGCATGTGTGTTGATTTAGGGACTTATTGTTTACTCTTCCATGACTATAGTCAATGTCCAGAGACCCATCCCTCCCATCCAAAAACCTATAATGGAACCCTTATCCCATTATAATACAATTTAGACTCCCAATATTCCATCTAGATGGTCTATGGGGTGGGTCATGGCCCAACATTACATTGGTTAAGAAGGGTGGGGGGGAGCCAAAGGAAGGAGAGGAAGGTGTATAGGGAATCATGGGAAGGAGGGATGGGTAGGGGACATATATGGGGGGGATAAAGGGAGGAAAAATATAAGGGGAAGGGAGGGATGGGTATGGGAGAGATATGAGGGGGGGATGGAGGGAGGACAAATATAAAGGGAAGGGATTGGTGGGAGGGGAATAAATATAAGTGGGAGGAAGGGCCCTAGGGTCTTAGACATTGTCAAGGGATGAAGCCTCTAATTTAGGCCCTAACTGAATATTCTAGGTATCTAGGACCACCAATAACACCTTAAACCACCATATGTTACCTCTTGACTCTATTCTTAGCTTTGTGTGTGGGAATTGACACCATTAGGTTGTTTTAATCACTAATGATGGGATTAGAGACATTTGACATGGTTGAGCGATCGTGAAACCCAAGTCGTAGAAACTAAAGGAATATTCCAGGGATCCATAGGAAAGAATAATGTATCAAGCCACCACATATAACCTCTCTAGGGTGTCTTTGGCCTTAGATTAGGGATATGCGATTGATTGGTGATTTTGTTTACAGTAGTTATGGGTAAGATGTTTATTAGTAGAGATTTTGTTCTTAAAGATAGTGAATTTATTATATAAATGATGTCGAAAGTGTATTTTCAAAGTAATGGGGGTGGGTTTCTTTTCATGTGACGGTTGTTCATCGATGTCTGCAAATGTACGGTCCATAGAATAAAACAGATCATCTGGTACCAAAATTATTCAAATAAGTGTGTGGCCATCAGTGTAATGAGTGTTTATATGTGTATTCAATATTTCAATGGTTTTCAAGATTTAGTAATGGTATTTCACCCATTTTCAAGATTTAGTAATCAATATTTATAGTAATCCATTTGATACTCCATACAACGTGGCCCATCTGACATCACATCTATAAAATTTGAAAGATGAAGGATTTTGTAGAGTCCACAGAGCCCGATGATTTCTTCTTTCTTGATAGTAGCTGTCATTTTCAATTACTCATGGAACTCATGTCCAGGATTTTGATGTGTCAGCTCATGTCATAGGAATCCATCAACATGAAAAACAACTCAAATGACCAGCCATGACCTTTTGAAGTTACCCTTTCCTTCATAATGGTACCAACACATCCACTATGTTAGGGCCCCAAGACCCATAACTATTGTAAACAAAATCACCAATCAATCGCATATACCTAATCTAAGGACAAAGACCCCCTAGAGAGGTCATGTGTGGTGGTTTGATACATTATTCTTTCATTTGGATCCCTGGAAGCTTCCTTTAGTTTCTACGACCCGGGTTTCACGATCGTTCAACCATGTCAAAGGTCTTTAAACCCATCATTAGTGATTACAACAACCTAATGGTGTCAATGCCCACACACAAAGCTAAGAATGGCCTCAAGAGGTAACATATGGTGGTTTAAGGTGTTATTGGTGGTCCTAGATGCCTAGAAGCTTCAGTTAGGGCTTAAAGTAGAGGTTTCATCCCTTGACAATGTCTAAGACCCCAGGGCCCTAAATCCCACTTATATTTATTCCCCTCCCACCAATCCCTTCCCTTTATATTTGTCCTCTCTCCATTGCGCCCTCATATATCTCCCATACCCATCCCTCCCTTCCCCTTATATTTCTCCTCCCTTCACCCCCCCCATATATGTCCCATACCCATCCCTCCCTCCCATGATTCCCTCTACACCTTCCTCTCCCTCCTTTGACTTCCGCCCCCTCTTAACCAATGTAATGTTGGGACATGAGCCACCCCATAGACCATCTGGATGGAATATTGGGAGTCTAAATGGTATTATAATGGGATAAGAGTGCCATTACTCTTTTTTACTCTCGTACCAAATTAGTTAAGCAAAAATGCATATGTGTTATAACACATATGCGATATGAATCGCATTTGCAATATGTATCGCATATGAAAACTTAGTGCATATGCGATATGAATAAGCTATAACGCATATGCATGCTTTAAAAATTAAAAAATTCAGCGAGAATAATGTTTTCCATTATGTTCAGAATTAGCTTTGGACTACTGAACCTATTGGCTAGGACAAAAAAAAACTAGGCCTATTGCATGTCTTTTAGAATTATATCAATATGCTCAGTTTCAATGGCGTGTTTTGCTTTGAAAAACACAATATTTTTTTATGAAAATTTAGAATATTGTAGAGTACGATCTTACGATTCTGAATATGTAATTTTTTCCTTCAAATGTATGTTTTAATTATTTATTATTATTTTTCTAAATGACACATGTTAGTTTTTGAAAATAGATACATCAATTGTTTTTTATATAACTTTTGATTGCCTTCACCATTTTCCAAGATAGATATATGGTGCACTATAAGAGAGCAAGCTCTATAATATTGTATCTAGAAATCAAATATTTCATTAATTTTTGCCTCTAAAGTGTTGCTCCCGCACATAACATTTTCATTTCGAGCTTTTCTGGATTCAATAATTAATAAAACAAAATTCATGAAACAATATGAATAAATAGTTTTACAGTAGGCCCATATGTACTTTACATGTCTGCAAGATTTTATACAGAATTGACATCATTTACCTCATATATTGTTGCACTTGCACAAACATATATGCTATGATGTGCTAAAATTTTGAAAACCCAATTTCACGGAAACTAATTTTATAATCATTTACACACATTTTTTATACATAAATGTTATATATTATGAAATCTGATTCAATTACCTATCTTTTTTCTTTTTACTTCATCTTCAAATACGTTAGGGAAGTACCCCTAATTCTCACCTAAAGTCAGAGGTTCCAGTTTTTTCCAGTATTATGTGGCATCTAAAGTGTCTTTAAAGGATTCCATGATTGTGCATCAGCCCTGCATCTAATTTATATGAAATTTAGAAAGATAAGAAAATATTTCTTCAATAGGGTTGTCGAATTCATGCACATACTTCAACGATCTCATCAACGACCCCCCCAAAAAAATGAGAATAGTTTTGAGGCCAGATTTGAGGCATCCAACAAAAAATGCATTGGCACAACAAAGAGATGGCGTATCTCTCCTATATATGCTATTTACTAAGCAATTTAAAAACAATACAACAAATGGATGCCCATCACTTTGAATGCAACTCCAATTTTCTCTACAGTTGGTCCTCCTCTTGGAAACTCCTCAGCCCTAGACTAAGTGCAACTAGGTGAAACACACAACTATTTTTACTAGATCGCAGGTCCTCTAGAAACTCACAATTCACATATTCCTGACGGTGGCCATCTCAATGCAGTGATTCTCCAACAATTAGATCGAACTAGCATACAACTCTCTTCACACATGCAACTCATGAAGGTAATAACCAAAGGAATTCTCCAATCTGTGGAAGAGTGAGCTCTGCATATCCTTGACAATTCTTCTTTATTGCACTAATTCTACAAAATGATCTATCGTGCACCAACTCTCATGATTCCTCTAATCATTGTCTCCTTTTCCAATCGTAGGTCTACCCAAGTTTGATAGATCTTGGACGGTGGTGCCTTGTATACATGCTCAATAGTGCTCCATTCACAGGCTTGGGGCACACTTGATGCGCTAGATGGATTTGAATTGGTAGCTGAACATCTATGCTACACATGAGACCTGATAATGGAAGCACAATATGCCTCTTCAACAATCGAATGCAGCTATGACACCTCTTGCATGGCTTCTTCTTTCTCAGTGGTGGCTGGAAGGCTTTGTCTCAGGAATTTTCCTCGTCACAACAACGATCTCTTCTCCTTAACAACAATGGATCCTTCCTTCCTGCAGCAAAGGCTCCTCCTTCACACTGATGGCAGCCGTGGTTCCTCAGATGGCACAGTCTTAATTGTGGGAGGGTCCTAACTCAGACACCAGAAAAATTAATGCTTCAATGCTCCTCTCTCTCATAGTAATGAGCACTCCCATGAGGGATTCATGCTCAACCTAGCTCTGATACCATAATAGAAATGAGAGAGGAGACATTATGACACACAAAATAAAATATTTTATAATATATTATGTTTTACAATACATGGAGACTCCAGTATATAGAGTCCAAAGATGACTAACACATGCTAAATATATTTGATAGAGGTTGAGATAATATCTCAACCATACACCAACTTAGGATAGAATCTCTCATGTATCAAGAGCTCACAACAAGATACACATTAACTCTAACAATCATGCCCTTTACTCAAATTCATTTCCACATTTTTTTTTTGTAATCTCTAACCTCCATTAAGGTATTCACCACCTCTTAAGAATGATAAGGGAGGAGATGCAAAAAAACCATGATCAAAGAGGAGATGAAAAACAACCCTTGGTTTGATTAAGGGAGAAAACTGATAGCTTAAGGATAATGTAAAGAACGCCATTATTATTTATTCCTATTCCACTGGATGGCTTTGTATTTATAGAAGAAATCTAAAAACTCAACGATTTTGACTTCTTGGCGAGTTTTTGGTAGCAATTTTTTTAAAGAAATCCAAAATGTGTGTTGTTCAAATCATGATTTTCCTAATTCATAAATGGATTAAGGGCCCTTAAAAACCTTAGAGAACCCGATATTTTGGGAATTTCTAAAGGAATTTTAAGAATTCCTTCAGAAATTTTGTTGGATTCCATCAAAATCACACAGGAAAAAGATGTTGAGAATGGTTGAAATTGTTGTGTGTTTAGGATAAGCGGTATTTATATGGAAAAATAAGGTTTAGGTCACTTGTTCTCCTCAGCATGGGTCATGCTTAACTTAATTGTAGGTTGTGGGTTTGGGTCAGAAGAGGAACAACAGTGATGTCAATGGTTGAATTTTTATTTGGACCTTGATTTGATATCAATTAACAAATTCTTGCCATGTAGTAATGAGATTGTTATCAGCCAAAATGGCACTTCTCCGTCTAAGTGTTGACATGCATTATGTCGACACACAAAAATACAATTAGGATTAAAGTGGCCAAAACACTATAGATGTGCATGACCATTGATACATGATCTCCAGACCAAGTTGATATATTTTTATTCCGAGTCTAGGGTTGCACACGCGACTATGTGTAT
Source organism: Pseudotsuga menziesii (assembly GCA_001517045.1). Classification (NCBI taxonomy): domain Eukaryota; kingdom Viridiplantae; phylum Streptophyta; class Pinopsida; order Pinales; family Pinaceae; genus Pseudotsuga; species Pseudotsuga menziesii. The sequence continues at coordinate 151,707 of LPNX011017124.1, forward strand.
TGCAACCCTCGTGTACCTTGAACACGTGAGTTACCTTTAAGAAACAAGCATGTCATATGCACCTTTCTTAACAAATACTCGCGTGTACGTTAGTTCGACCTTAAAAAATATAATTTGTGATTAGATGAGATTAGTTGGGCCTTAATCCATAACTATCCCAACTGTCTCAACCATCCTAACCTTCGAAACCAATCTATTTCCCAATGTATAAATAGAGGCCTTGGGATGGGGCTAATGAATCAATTTTGGAAGAGCAAAGTTATGTTGGTGGTATACCTTTAGAGTCTTGGAGTATCAAAACTCAGAGTCCTTGGTTGCAGAGGAGTCCTCGTGTCAAAAGCTAGGTCGTATTCATACCTATTTACTGTTTGCCAATAAAGAGAATTCTTCTTCCAATCTTTGTATTGTGCTTTTCTCATGTATATTCGTTAATGAATGATGTTATTTATATTATTAATATGTGTTTCATCTAACCTCTAATATCTATATCTATATCTATACATACATACATACATACATACATACATACATACATATACATATACATATACATATACATATACATATACATATACATATACATATACATATACATATATATATATATATATGTATGAGATATTTCTTGAAGAATTGTCTCTTTGCAGGTGAAGAGAAGCAACCCTAGAATCTCAATCTTCTCCAAAGCTTCTAGGGTTGCTTCTCTTCACCTGTAAAAAGCCAATTCTTCAAGTAATATCTCATACATATATATATATATATATATATCAGTGGTTAGATGAAACAAATATTAATAATATAAATAACATCATTCATTAACCAATATACATTAGAAAATCACAATACAAAGATTGGAAGAAGAATTCTCTTTATTGACAAATAGTGAATAGGGAAGAATACAACCCAGCTTCTAACACAAGGACTCCTCTGTAACCAAAGAATCTGAGTTCTGCTGCTCCAAGAATTTGAAGGTATAAGACCAGCATAATTTTTCTCTTCCAAAATTGATTCATTAGCCCCATCCCAAGGCCTCTATTTATACATTGGGAAATAGAGTGGTTTCGAAGCTTAGGATGGTTGAGACAGTTGGGATAGTTATGGATTAAGGCCCAACTAATCTCATCTAATCACAATTTGTATTTTTTAAGGTTGAACTAAGGTACATGTGAGTATTTTTTAAGAAAGGCGCGTATGCCATGCTTGTTTCTAAAAGGTAACTCGCGCGTTCAAGGTACATGCAGGTTGCAATACAAATAGTCGTCTGTGACACATGAGTTGCAATGCACATAGTCTCATGTGCAACCCTAGACTCAGAATAAAAATATATGAAGATGGTCTGGAGATCATGTATCAATGGTCATGCACATCTATAATGTTTTGGCCACTTCAATCGTAATTTTCCTTTTGTGTGTCGACATAATGCATGTAAACACTTGGATGGAGAAGTGCCATTTTGGATGATAAAAACGATGCTTCCACATGCATACTTCATATGAAAAATTTCCATGGTGGGTTTTTACATAGTCTTGAACCATATTTTAATCTTTTTTTTTGCATTTTTTTGTTTTTGTGGGCAAGGTTGATGAGAAATGTTGTGCACAACCTATCATGCATGCAACTTTAATGAAGGAAAATTGAACCTAAGATGTCAAATAATCAGGAAAAACTTCTATTGTGATTTTTAGGCTATAATCTTATCTCAAGAGCATATAAGTGGCTATATAATGTATAAAGGAGGTATGCTTGTAGGTCTTTTTGGCCTGACCCTTGATTTGGAATAAGTAGGAACAAATGAATGTGCTAACAAATGCCCCATAATATGTGAATGCAATTTATGGTTGAAATACATTGTAATTTTCTTGTACATAGGAGACCACTTGAGAACCAAGTTGGAAATCATTAACAATTTAAATAAATGGGAATAATCTACAAATATAACAAAACTTAGCATGTAAATAAACTCTCTTTCTCAATAAATTCATACTCAAGTGAAGAGTAAAAATGTCCATCAAGTCATAAACAATGTGGAACCGTGTGATATAAATGTGTTATCATGGCCACAAAGTGAGATACGCAGTTGATCCATGTTTAAGTATGATAAAGAAAAGATACTATTGTTGAACAATTTGATGCGGTTCAACCACAAGATAGTGATACATCATCATGGAAAATGGTAGTTGTATACTATGTAATGTATCGCCATATTTGGGTATATCAACATAATAATAAATTGGTTGTGATACATAAGAAGTGGACTATTTGGGCCAATGCGGGGTGAAAATATTGTTAACATAACAACAACAAGGAAGGTCTTCCTACATGCAAGTTTCCTTGCATGCAAAAGACTTAAATCAACAAACCAATTGTATTTAATTATTTTTCCTAAGTTTACTTTGGAAAATAATTAAAGTGTTCTAATTGTTTATTGATTTTAAGTGAAAGTGAAATTAGGGTTTTCGATTTACCTAAAGTTATAAAATAAAGGTCAATTGGTTGATAGGACACACACACTTGTATTCCAATAGAGATAGGATACAGATAGGGAGAGAAAGTCAGACATAGGATTTAGCTGGGAAGACATAGGTGCGAGCAGACATGATCATCGAGCTACCATACAGGACAAGACTTGCACGGATCGACATGCAACAACTACAGAGGAAGTCCATATAGACCATATAGTTGTCATACAGATCATATGGATTCTATACAACAGGAGTACAAGCATACAGATCCAAATGTGTGGAAGGTCGTAAATCAAGTTTTACAACCACGCAAAGGGGATGGAGGTTTAGCTGGGGTTTTTCATAGTAATTCTGTGGGGTACTGCTTCACCAGGTTTGGGTGATTAGCAATGATTATAAAAGTTCCATATTTTATCACATTAAAATCTATATCCGACTACTGCATTGGTTTTCCCATCTTGGGTTTTTCTGAGGGTTTCCATACCAAAAATAATAGTGTTTATATTGTGATGTGGTGTTGTGATTTAATTCTCAGTACTTTATATTCGACTGCATACTTGTAAAATATATTCATGTGTGGTTATCAGTGATCTATTTGAATACATTGTTTAGCCCTAGTTGAATATTAAAGTAAAATTTACATGGTATCAGAGCTTTGGTGAGCTAAAGATGATAGATTTGTAGTAGCAGTAGACCAGGGTTAGATCTAGTTGAAGACACAAACCTAGATTGTAGATATGGGGTTTGACAGGTACACTTCAGTATAGTCGTGCAGTTGAGAGTTGAGGATAGACTCCAGGGTACTCAGAACTTTCCCAGATGAAAAGAAAGAATCACAAGGATCATAGATGTCAGTGATGTAGAGGAGCACATTGTCTCCACGAAGGTTGCACCCACAAATCCAACAGAGTTAGTAGAATGGAAGAAGATTGATTCCAAATCCATGTTTATCATCTTGGATGGGGTGAAGGACCACATATTCCCTCACCTTTCTGGGAAGAAGACCGCATTAGAGATGTGGAAGGGGTTGGAATTTCTGTACTAGAGAAAGAACGCGAACAAGAATATGGTGTTGCAAGAGAGGATGCACAACACCAAGATGGCCAAGGGATAAGGAGTGGTGACTTATCTCACAAGGCTCACACAAATAAGGGATGAGCTCAGAGTTGTTGTCTTTAAGATTAAGGCTGAGGAACTAGTTCAAATAACCCTCAATGGCTTTTCTAAGTCATGGGTCACCTTTGTCAAAGGTGTTGTGGCTAGGTAGAAGCTCCCTAATTGGTAGAGACTTTAGGATGAATTTGTTCAGGAGGATACCTGCATGGGTCAAGGATCAGGCTCATCCTGTAGTTCCCCACAAATTGTGGATGAGGAGGCTCTAACCCTAACATGGAAGAGAAAGAGTAAGGAAAAGAGGAAGAAGGATGGAAAGAATAAACTTGATGTTTCAAAGGTCAAGTGTTTTATCTGCCATAAGCAGGGACACTTTTCCTCCCAATTCCTAGATAGGAAGAAGAAGAGTAACTGTTGTAATCTCACAGATCACATAAGGTTACCAATAATACATACAAAAATATACAGAAATATACACAGAGACAAAAGGCAAGAACAGATAAGGTGAACAGATTATATTATTCTCTTTAGATCGTACAAAGCCAAGAACTGAACTGCGTTCTTGTGTGGCTCAACAGCCTAATATATACAGTTTTACAAACAGTTTCAAAAATAACCACCTGTCGGTTCGGTGAACCGACACAACTATTAGTTAGCAGACTTAATGACTGTGTTTACTCGGCCGACCGACTCAGTCGGCTGATCGACTAAGTCGGTCCCTCGACTTAGTCGGCTGATCGACTAAGTCGGTCTTCATTCAAGTCGACTTATGTCGACTTGCTCCTTCTACATATCCCCCACAAACAAAACATTTTTTCGTCCCGAAGAAAGAGGGAAGTACAAAAAAAGTGAAGTCCTGTCGAACCCTTCAGATTTGCTCCTGCTGGGGACTATGTAGTCGGATGGTCGGTCGTCTCTGAACGCACACTTCGACTATGGCTGGAGCTGTGATGGCAAGATGATGCTGAAAATATGTCCATGTCTATAGGGCTTTCTGGATGTCTATTTTTAGGGTTGTTATACTTGATAGTACCGACATCTTTTCTGCCATGGGCATTTCTGCAATGTTTTCCATGCTAGGGCCCCACAGTTGGGTTTGTTCTTCGGCCGCATTAAGGAGTCTTTTCAACTGCGGATAGATGTTGTCAACCTTATCCAAGTTTGGGAGGGCTTGCTGGACCCACTGATGAGCTTCTCGTTCGAGTTTCTGCAGCTTGCTACTCTCCATTACAATCTGTTCTTCAATGGTCTGCCTCATTTCTGCCTCTATTATTTTCCGACTTTCCAAGTCCTGAATTCCTTGTCGTGTCTTCCTATTCTGATGATAGACCTGCCCATAATGAGTTGGCCAATTTCTTAGCACTTCTTCAGTAACAATGGATTCCTCCATATGGTCCTGTAAGAGTTTGTAGGCCTCCGAAAAGGCAGTATGTTGGGTCAGGAGCAGTCGAGCAGTCTCTTCCTTTTGTGCTGCTCGAGTTGCTTGGAGATGTGTCTGAATGGTCGACATCATGCTTTCGAAGAGCTGATATGCCCTTTCCAAAGGTCGATCCATAGCTACTTCGACAGGTTCGGGAACAATGGATTGGGCAAGAGACCTGCATTTGCCGAGAAACTCGACTTCTTCTGTCTCCTTATCCCTGAGTTGTTTCCTTACTGTATTTGTCCTCTTCTTTGCCTCTTTTGCTAGGGTGTTTAGTAGTTGGCCGACCTCTGTGTCGGTCAACGAACTTGCATCTTTTAAACTAATCCTTAGGCTAGATGATCTGTGATGCCCTTTTTCCTTTTATTTGTCTGCTTCTTGTTCGTGGGTACCTGCAGTAGTTGATGTGGGTTCTGTGGTCTCCTTTGGCTGCTCTGTTGGTTTGTCTTGAGGACCTGCAGAAGTGGAAGGTGGAACAGGGGTCGAAGGTTTTTCTGTGTGAGGAGGTGGTATGACCACTTCCAGTTGTGAAGATGCTGGAATTTGTGAAGGATTTGGCTGTAAATCAGAGGGTGGTGGTGGTGTTGATGTTGGTTGGGAAGGTGGGGATGGAGGTTTTGATATTGGTGGTGATGGGGGGGATGGAGGGTTTGAGAATGCTGGTGGTGATGGGGGGGATGGAGGGTTTGAGAATGCTAGTGGTGATGGAGGGGTGTGTTGTGAACTTTGGTCAGAAGAATTGTCCTCTTCCGGTGGTGTAGTTGGGAGTTGGTAGTCGGTGACGGTCTGTTCATGCCCTGATATGTCGCCACTGTCATGGATCCTTGTAAATATTGTTGTTTGGTGGTCATATATATTTTTTCTTGCTTTCAGTGGTGTCGTTGTCCGTATTGTTTGTGCCGACTGGAACAGTGCAGGTAGCGTTTGAAAGAAGGCTTTGAGTTCAGCATTCGTGCTGGCCCTGGCTCTGAGTTCCTCTGGGATGACTCTTTCATATACTTCTGGGGAAACGTCGGCCTGCTGCATCGGTTCTTGCTCCTCGACTATGGTGGTCGGGGATGGAGGGGGAGGGTTCGACATAAGGTCGAATATATTTTCAAGTGTCGACTAAGTTTTGGCCTTCTTTGGTCGACCCTCCGGAGCTCCTGCTTCTAGATATCGTTGAAACTGGGTCTCAACCGATACCTTATTTGCCTTGGCATCCTCAACAATGTCGACAGCTGAGGCTGCTAGTTCATCCTCATCATCGGTTGAGTCGGCAAGGAGAAGCTTATGCTTACCCTTGCCTTGCTGTTGTTTTTGTGCCTTGATTTTTCTTCTGGCGACAGCTATCTCGGCGGCCAACTTTTTGATGACACTCCTGGAGAGTGCATATTCAAGGTTGTCGGCCTCCTCGACTTCACCTGTCGGTACTTGCAGTGGGTCGTCAGCTGCTGGAGTCAGAGGAACTGATTGTTGTATTGTTGGTGGTGCTTGTGCTGTTGTTTGTTGTTGTTGTTCTGTCGACGGGAGGTCAACCACTGGTGTAGTTGGATGCTTTACTATTAAATGCACTCGACTAGTGGCCACAGTCAGAGTATCCTCCAACACAAAAGTGCTTATATATAGGTTAAGTTCATAATCTTCCTCCTTCTCCTGGTCTGTAAGAGGTTCGACTATGGAGAAATCAACCTGTTTGGCGGCCTCTGGAACTGGGATTTTTGTTTTTGCTTGGTGTGTCAGCTCTCTAAAGATCTGGTCGACTGTTGGATAATATTCGAGGTCCTGTGCATTGGGATCCTGACCTCGCATGTACCATACTGATGTATGGTCGAGTTCCAGCTGGATGTGAGACTCGGCTGGGAGGTTTCGTCGGATGATTTGGGGCACCCTCCACCTCGTCGTGCGAACCTTGAGCTGCTGAAACCAGTTTTCGAGGAAGACTTTTCCCTGTGACAACTCATGCAAGGTTCCTTTTTGGGCAAAAGGTTTAAACCTGTGCATTTCAAATCTGGTCGGCTCCCGGAAGATGGGACTGCCTTCCGGACAGATATGATACATGAAAATCCAAATGATTAAAGAGGGAAATTTTATAATACCTCCTGTCTCCTGGCAGCGTTCGCATATGGTTTTGACCAGGTCGACAACATAGTCTCCCCATTGGTAGACTTTTCCATTGGTGGCGATTGTGTCGACCGCCTCCAGCATCTCTAATTTAAGGTCGCTGCTTCGACCGGCTAAGGTAAGAGTGATGGCGATGATTTTCGCCACAATTTGTGGTGTCCGGGTCGCAATTTGTCCTATCATTAGTCCTTTAGAGTTTTTTCCAGTCGGTGTGCCTGTGAGTTATTGGACAAGTCCTTCCTTAATCCCAATTGGGACAGGGTCACCTCTGTTCGACAGACCCGTAAGCGCCGAAATAACATCCCCAGTGATGTCAATCGGTTGGTCGAAATAGAATCAGCCGTTGTGGTAACGACTGATAATAAATTTTACAGTGGCTTCCTTTGTCCCGCCGAAACTGGCCATCAATGGTGCGTTAGGGTACTGGAGAATGCTACTGTTCCTGACTTTTTCCGTGGCCTGTGTCATTTTACTACCTTCATATGCCCAGTCTTGAATTTCGGCCCAGAGTTTCTGAAAGGGACCCTCCTGGACTTTTGCATTCTTGACGTGCTTCAGTCTTTGGACCAATGGTGTGTCCTCTACCTGGAATTCCTTTGCTTTAGCTGCGGCGTGGGTGAGTTTAGGTGCCATGATATCAGACTAGTCAGATTGGTAACATGGTTCGTGGTTTCTGGTCGATGAGGAATGCGAGTGCTTTGTGTATAAGGGTTGTGGTGAATGAACCTTGGGCGGTCCATTATTTATAGGCGTGGGTGTGGTGGAGTGTCGAACTTGTTGTATTAATGACGGACTTGACAGTCCAACTGCAATACTCAAGTGCAATTTGGGGGATCTGGTTTGGCGCCCGAGGCCATTAATATGTGATGGGACTCTCGAGGTCGACGGTCAATGTCGGTGGTGGGAACGGTCGGCGTGGCTAGTCGATGAGGATGGTCGATGAAAATGGTGTCGGTTTTCGAAGGGGTGAGTTGCTGTCATGCTGATTGTTTAGGAGTGTACGGTTTTGATTTTTGGAATTTTCGAACTTTTTATAGGTGTTTGGTGACGGTTACGGTCGTTATATGATGATTTTTTTTTTTTAGTGCCTGTACTGTTTAAGTTGGGCTCCATTGACAAGCTTCCGAAATACTAGACCCTGCAATGTTTTTAGTCGGACTGATCCATTGGGGTGTATTTCTTCGACAACATAGGGTCCCATCCATTCTGTGTGCAGTTTCTTAGGTTTGCCTTTGACTCGACTGTTATATAGTAGGGCAAGGTCACCGACCAACAAGTTTTTGTTCTTGATGTTACGGTCGTGCCATGCTTTCTGCTATTGTTTTCGAATTTCCTGGTGTTCAATAGCCATAAGTCGATGTTCTTCCAGCTTACTAAGTTGGAGTAGTCGGTCCTTCCTTGCCTGTTCAACATCGATATGTAGTATTTGAACTACAATAGGTGTCTGCTGTCAGAAATGTAGGGGGACGACTGCTTCTTGTCCATATACCAGCCGAAATGGGGTTTGATTAGTTGACCGTTTGTAGGCTGTCCTGTATGCCCATAAGACTGCAGGAATTTTCTCATCCCAGTCATCCTTGTTGGCACTGCATATTTTAGTCAATCCTTTTGTCAGTGTTTTATTAAAGGCTTAAATTGCACCATTCGACTGGGGGTGGTATGCTGTACTACGTCGGTGGTCGATGTGAAACTTGTCGGTTAGATTTTTTATTGTTTTGTTAACGAAGTGTGACCCTTGGTCACTGATCAAGGTGAGTGGACATCCAAATCGAGTGATGATGTTTTTGTAGATGAATTTAGCAGCTACCTCACTTGAATAGGTCTCGACAGGTTCTGCTTCTGCCCATTTAGTAACATATTCCACTGCAGTGATGATATATCTTGCACATGATCGTCGGGTTGGGACAGGGAATGGTCCTATGAAGTCTATAGCCCAAATGTCAAATGTGAGACTAGGATTTACAGAGATTAGGGGCATTTCTATGCTCGGCAGGGATCGACCAAGTCATTGGTATTTGTCACATCGACTAACAAAGGTTTTACAATCTCTATGAAGGGTCGGCCACCATAATCCATACTGTTGGATTTTCTTGGTAGTTGTGTCGGCCTGAAAATGTCCTCCTGCTGGTCCATAATGTGCTTCGTGCATAATTTGGTCTCATTCATGGTCGAGTACACATCTTCTAAGAACATCGTCTAACCCCATTTTGTATAGAAATCCGTTGATGAGGCTGTATGGTGCAGCCTTCATAGCTAGGATTTGCTTCTTCTTAGTGTTCAGACCTTCTGGTGCCTGACCTGTCTCTAAGAACTGAGCAATCTCCTCCAGTTCTTCTGGTACTGCTTCTATATGAAATAGATGTGCATCTGGCAAGTCGTCGTCGACTCCGGTCGGTTCTTCTCCTGTGTCGATTCGGGATAGGTGATCAGGTCCGACATTGAGCTTTCCTGGTCGGACCACTACTTCAAACTCAAATTCTTGAAAGAGAAGTAGCCATCGACAAATTCTCCCATGGTGAAGTGGTTTTTTTACAAGGTACTTCAAATCTTGATGGTCGGTGTAAAATATGAAGGGGTTAGCTAATAAGTAGTGTCGATACTTCTGAAGTGCAAATACCATTCCTAGGGCTTCTCTTTTGGTGGTCGAATAGTTCCTTTCAGCCTTATTTAATTTTTGACTGTTGTAAACTATAGGGTAATCCATCCCATCGTCGCCTGGTTGGGTGAGGATTGCTCCAATTGCTATTCCTGATGCATCGATATGCACATGAAATTTGGTCGACCAATTTGGAAATTTGAGTATGGGTGCTTCGACCAGTTTTCTCTTCAATTTGTCGAAGGAGATCTGGCATTCTTCTATCCATTTAAATTTGATATCGTCCCTCAGTAATTCTTCTAGAGGATAAGTCATATCAGAATAATGTCTGATGAATTTTCTATAATACCCGGTATGACCAAGTAAGACCCTAACTTGTTTAGGGTTTATTGGGGGTTTTAGGTCGAGAATAATCTTAATCTTGGCAAAGTCAACCTTGATACCTTCTCTGCAGACAATATGTCCTAAGAGTATGCCTATGGGAGTCATAAAGATGCATTTCTTAATATTGAGGGAAAGTTGAATCTATCGACATATTTCTAGCATAAGTCGGAGCCATGTGCAGTGATCCTTTAGTGTGGAATAAATAGTCCAGTCGTCAAAGTAGACTGCCATAGTTTTATAGATGTATTCCTGGAAAGTTTTTACAACAATTCTGGAGAACACTGCAGGTGCATTCTTTAGTCCAAAAGGCATGACCTTATAAGCAAAAGAACCAAATTCACAGACAAATGTTGTTTTATTTTGATCCTCTTTTGCTATGGGTACTTGGTTATAACCTGAAAACCCATCTGTAAATGCGTAACACTCATGTCCTGCAACTTCATTCAGGATTTCATCAGCATAAGGGGTGGGAAAGGGATCTGTCAGTGTGACTTTATTTAGCTCCCGGAAGTTGACACAGATTCTCAGTCTGGTTGGGTCGTGTTTCTTAGGTTGTACGACCATGGGACTTGCCCATTCCGACTGGTCGATAGGGTAGATAATCCCTGCTTCCAACATGTTGTCGATCTCCTTTTTAACTATTTCCTTATACTTGTGAGCTAATTTATAAGGCCGTTTCTTGATAGGTCGGACATCAGGTTTGGTGTCGATTTTCATCTCTCCCATTTCTTGAACTAACCCTTTCAAATATTTATAGTCCCTTGCAAAGAAATCTTGGAATTCTCTAAGTAAATTCACTATTTCAGCAGTTTGTTGCTCATTCCAATAGTCACCAATCTTGGCTATTTTTGGTCGGTCATCATTTGAAATGTCTACCTCCTTAGTTTTTACTTTGGCATCTATCCATTCGGGAGCTTTAGCTCCATTGATCGGTCAAATTCCTTCCTTGAACTGTGAGAATGTAGCAGGGAAGTCTGCTGCAGTCATTCGGTCGAGGTCGGGTTTATCGGTAGTCGCGACCCTTAGCACTGAGTGGATTGGTTTTGTTGTTTCAGCATGGTTTGATTTCCATCTGAAGCTTTTACCTTCGGTGTATTCATTCTCTAATTGTAATCGGGTCGACTCAACTTTTGATCCTATGTGAAGACTATTGCAGTTCTTGACCTGTCGAGGGTCTTTGTAAGGGGGTGTTTCAGTCGGTTGAATGAAATGTTTAATTTGTTGTGTTGGCTTGACTAAGTGTTTATCTTCAGGTATAAAGTTGAAGTCTTGAATGAAATTTTCTTTTAGTTCATTCCAGAAAAAGGTTTCACCTTTAGCTTCCCCCATCTTATACCATTTGCTAGGTAAGTCATCTAGGGTTGATGGAAACAAGTGTGGCTAGGCTCTTTCATCCTTATGTCCAAGTTTTCTCCATTCTTTTTCACAAGTTTGGATGTGTTCTTCTGGGTTTTGTCCTTGGGTGAAGATAGGGATCTATGCTTGTGAGGTTAACTTCCTGCCACCAAACCTTTCAACAAAGTAAGTTGCAGCAGTAGTCCAGGTTTGTAGTTTTGTCTGATGGGTATCCCACCATCTAGCTGCTTGACCTATGAAGGTTTCTACTAAGCTCTGTAGTCGGCCATGTTCTCCAACGTTTTTAGACACTTGTTCGACATGCATGACTGGGGATTCCCTCTCCTTATACCTAGGTTGTTTCCTGGTGTTTTCTTTAGTCGGTTGTAAGGTAGGGTGTTCTCTTATTTTTCTCTCAAAAATTTTGGGGATAATTGAGACTATAAAGCACTGTCGGGTGGGTTTTTTCTGTACTGTTTGGATAGTCCAGCACCCTCTTGCTTGTGTTTCATAATTTTCTATCTCCCAGTCATATAGTTCAGCATCTGAATTATAACCAACTGAGTCTTGGTTACCTAAGTGAAGTTCCCCATAGATGTTTGGTTCAGTATAGTCATTATTGTTGTGGATTTGGTATAGCTGTCTAACGTCGACTTCCTCATCAATAGGTTCTATCCAAGGCTGTCCTTGGGAAGGGTTAATGGGTACAATGACTTTTTGGCCATTACCTTTTAGCTTGATCCTTTCTTTATCTAAAGATATAGAGGCTTTCATCTTTCGACCCCAAGGTTGACCGACAAGGGCTGGGAAGGAGCTAGATCCTTCCTTTGGGTCAATAATTTCGAAATCAACCTTAGTTGATATGCCTTTAATGGTTGTGTCTACATTTTTCCAAACCCCAATGGGTTCAATGAGACCTTGGTCGGCTAGCTTTAGGTAGATGCCTGACTCATAGAGTCAAGGTTTGCCCATTTGTTCCCCTGTATCCTTGGTCATAATATTTACTTGAGACCCAAAATCAAGGACTACTTGTCGTATGTGGTATCCTTCAATTTCTAGGTCGACCAGTGGGTCGACATCGTTTTTGTCTTTTTGATTTAGGCTACAAATGTTCTTAGTTTGTTTCTCAGGATTAGTGTTTTTGATTTGATGCAATAAATCAATGAACTGGCCTACAGATTCGTCTGTTTGAATGAGATGGGTTAATTGTTGGGTCGAGCTAAGTCGACTGTTAATACTGTCTTCTTGCTGTGCAATGTTTTGAAATATGTGTGTAGCTTCTTGGTATGTGTGTTGTTCCTTGCTAGGGTCAGGGTATGTATTTGTGTGTGTGATCTTGCTAATCCGAGGGTTATCAGGCCCAGTTTTGGTGCCTTGTCGAGTGAGAATGTGCAAATTCTTAGTAGTTATGACATCATTCTTCTAGACACAAGACAAGACATTAACATTCTTTTTATTGCTAATTTTTTCCAACATGGTAGGACAATCCTCCAAGGAGTGATCGCCTACTCCACAGTGTGTACAAAACTTGAGGTCAGTTCTGTCCTTGTACGGACAGTCTGCGCATCTATGCCCTTCTTTGTAACAAATAAAGCATTGGGTGGGTCAACAAATTCTTATTTCATGATTCCCAACGAATTGACCTGTTCTTCCAAACCCTTGTCGTCGATTGTCATGTCGGTGTTCGTATCGTCGGCCATCATTGCGTTGCCCATTCTGGTTGTTGTTATTGTTTTGCTCCGTAGTCTGTGTTACTGCATTCGTCTGGTAAACGGCCTGGTATTTCTGTCTATTTTTCAGGTTAAGATGGCAGTCGGCCGTGTTGTGATTTGCAGTTTCGTAGATAGCACACCAGGAAGCCTTTCCATTCTTCATATTATAAGGACAGTCAGCTGTAGAATGGTCTCCACATTCCTGGCAAATGTCGCAAAACGCCTTTGTTTGTACAAAACGGACATCTTGTCGGCTGAATTGCTGTCGACAATTATCTTTGGAATGCCTGGCTGTTGAACAGTTAGTGCACCAGATTTCTTGGTTCTTCAGGGTCAGCTCTTTTAGGGACTTCTGCATGTTTTCTAGCTGTTCCTCCAAACGGTGGTCGGTCGGATATGCAGGGATATCTTCATCCATCTCGACCTGCAGAGCTTTGGTCAGCGCATCTTCATACGACTTGAAAGTTTCCAGACTGATGTGTCAGCGAAACTTCTGTGAGAGCCCTGCAAGGAACCATTGAATCAGTAATTGTTCGTCGATGGTATAGTCTAATTGGCTCAATAGATCCTTCCATCATTTACCGTAGTTGCAGACTATTTCTCCTGGCTTCTGTGATGTCGTTTTCAGCTTCTTGGCGGCCAGGTGTTTGCCGTCTGGGGTCTTGAAAAATGATAGGAATTGCACTTTTATCTCTGATTTTGTTGCTCTGGGCTGCCGTTCAGAAAATTTCATATACCATGTTAGAGCTCTTTTCCTTAGGGCTCCCGCGAACTGGGCCATCTGGCGATCTTCTTCGGTTACCTTGTTGGCCTCCCATATCGACTCACAGACGTACCAATGTGGTCTGGGGTCTTCGTCGCCCTCATAAAGGGGAATCTAAGCAGATCCGTGACCCATGCTTGAGTCACTATCACTACTCTCGGAAGTTGGCAGGGTGGGAGGTGTGGGTGGGGGTGAAAGAGGTGGGGTCGATGATATAGTCGAACCTGTGGGGGTGACGATGGGGTTTTGGTCGACGGAACTTGTGCCTTCATCGATGGTTGATTCTTTCTCGCAGTACAGTGGATTGTTGATAATTTGTCTTCTTGATGACCCACTATCACTTTGCGTGTTCAGGTCTGACTCTTGGTTATCTTCAAAAGTTGTATGTGGCAGGGGGGGTGCTCCTTCATGTGTCGGTAGGAGCAAGTGGATACTGTGAAATGAGGGTGCCATTTGAAAGGTCACCCAGTTCCCTTCGACCGGTCGACGTATGACCAGGTGTCGTCCCGAGTATGGTTCATCATCGAGTTGACTCCAGAGTGTGATGTCACCAGCTCTCAGTCGGAGGCCGTCTTCAATAATAGTCTGTATTACGGTATGTGGATTGACTGGGGACAGGGTTACTTCATCGGGAGTCATTATTTGGAGAGCTTCTTGCTGCTCTATCCACACTTCTTCATCCTTAGGGCCGGTTTCTTCTTCCACGCCTTCTTCTGGTCGGTCATGACCCGACTCTAGTGGATGCTCATCTCGGTCGGTCTCCCTAGGGTTTTGTTCTCTACGTAGCTTGTCGGCTCGTTCACGTCTGGCTTCCCTTCTCTGCTGTCTTTCATCCCTCTTGATTCTCTTAATGTCCAAAATACTTTCATACAATACTATTAATTCCTCTTCGGTTGACTGTTCATTACTGGCTTAAGTCTGGTCGACTGGTATCCACCATGCTCCCTCTCCGACACACGACCAGCTACCCCCCCATAGCCTACCCGACGCTTTTTAGAAAGCTCGGATAATGCTGTCTATTTGCTCAGGAAGTATTCCCACTCCCTTTCAGCAATGAATTTTTCCCACTTCTTTTGCTTCTCCGCCCAGTTAGTATTTGAGGGTGGTTCACGTAATGGTGGTCGAGGTTCAACAATGTGTCCTGCTCCTTTTTCTATCAAGAACTTGAACAGCAAAGTCAGTAAGGAACACAAGAATTGATCAGTAAATTCTGTGAAAAATTTCTGTCGGACAGTTTCCACCGAAGTCCTGTCTTCGACTGCTTGTTCCTCACAGAAGTTGTCGGCTATCTTTTTGAACCACTCCGATAGATTCGTACGTCCTCCTTGGATCAGTTTCTAGAGTAACTGTTCTTCTTTAGTATTGTCCGGTTTTCTCATCCAAAAGTTGCTTCAGCAGGTGTGGCACGGTTTCGACAAACTTTTCGTGAGTCTCAGTGAAAAATCTGGCTTTTGCTTCTGCGACTGTCAATCTGTTCCTTCTCGCGTAATTTTGTAGATAGTTAGCAATTTTTCGCTCCCACCAGTCCTTTATCTCCTGCTCTGGTATCATATGTGAGCATATATTCTAGTTATGTACTACCGGCAACGGAACCAATGTTGTAATCTCACAGATCACATAAGGTTACCAATAATACATACAAAAATATACAGAAATATACACAGAGACAAAAGGCAAGAACAGATAAGGTGAACAGATTATATTATTCTCTTTAGATCGTACAAAGCCAAGAACTGAACCGCGTTCTTGTGTGGCTCAACATCCTAATATATACAGTTTTACAAACAGTTTCAAAAATAACTACCTATCGGTTCGGTGAACCGACACAACTATTAGTTAGCAGACTTAATGACTGTGTTTACTCGGCCGACCGACTCAGTCGGCTGATCGACTAAGTCGGTCCCTCAACTTAGTCGGCTGATCGACTAAGTCGGTCTTCATTCAAGTCGACTTATGTCAACTTGCTCCTTCTACAGTAACACTTAGATGGATGGATCTCAATGAGGAGTTATGATGGATATCTTTCATGGAAAGCACCATAGGGAGCAGTATATGGTACATCGGTAGTGGAGAATCTAGTCACATGACTCGACATAAGATATTATTCAAAGACTTGTATGAGGGTAGATCAAGGATCCACGTTAAGATGGGTGATGATGTGCAATATCAGGCATAGGGAGTTGGCACTATTTCATTTGAGAGGGAGTTTGGAAAACCCCTTAGTTTTGTTGATGTGTTATATGTTCCAAGATTGACTAAGAACCTTATACTAGTATCCACTCTCAAGGACAAGGGATAGAAGGTCAAGTTCTGTGACCATAAAGTATATATCAGGCCCAAAGGGTCAGATAGGAGTTTGGATCATGTGATTGGAAAAAGGAGAGGGAAAGTGTATAGACTACACTTTGAGCCTACAAAGGCTCTAGTTAGTAGGAACAACAGTCAGGGAGAGTTGTGGCATATGAGGATGTCACACATACACCATGGAGTACTGATGAACTTGAGACAGGAAGTCCTTGGATTTCCTCAAGCAAAGGAGAATAAGCATAAACACTGTAAGGGTTGTGCTTTGGCGAAGAATATAAGAAATATTTTCCCACAGAGTTAGCACAAGTCTAAGGAGCCATTGGAATTGGTGCATTCGGATGTTTGCAAACCTATGAGTTTCCATTCTTTCAATGGTCACAGTTACTGTGTAACCTTCATTGATGACTGTTCCAGGAGAACCTAGATCTATTTATTGAAGGTCAATTCAAAGGTCTTTGAGAGGTTCCAAGAGTTCAAAAATCTCTTGGAGAACCAAACAGGAAAGAAGATTCAGGTGTTGAGGACAGATAACTGGGGTGAGTACACCTACACCAATTTCATGGAGTATTGTTTGAAAGAGTGGATCAAGAAAGAGCACACCATGCCCCATACCCCACAACATAATGGAGTTGTAGAGTGGGAGAACATGACTATGGTAGGAGATGCCAAGGCCATGCTATTTGATCAGGGATTACCACTATTCCTTTAGGTCTAGGCATACAACACTGCAATGTACATTCAGAACAGGTGTCCCCACACAACTTTAGGGAGGAATAAACCAGAGGAGGTATTCAAAAGCACTTGGACATATGTGAGTCATATTAGCATATTTGGAAGTGTCTTCTATTGTCATGTTCATGTTGATACTAGGAAGAAGCTGGACCCTTCTAAAGAGAAGGGGTTCCTTATTGGATATAGCGATAGTTCAAAGGCATACAGAGTTTACATTCCTGCTCACAAGTGGATCATTATGAGAAGGGATGTCAAGTTTGATGAGGATAGTGTTATCAAGAATATTGCACCTTCTAGGAGCAGAAGCTGTTCCTTTGGTATGAATGGTTCAGATCCATAACAAATGAGTGAATGACAAAGGATGAAGACCTTCCCTGAATGTTGTAGACATTTGGAATATCACTTTGATTATGAACCTGTGTACCTGCAAACATATCAAACATACAAGCACATCAAAGCTACCAGAAAATCGTCTACATATCCATGCTAGTGACTAAGGAAACTAACAACATATACATGTGAAATCAAAACAATAGTAATTTGGGACGGAAACCAGCTTTGCATTAAGAATATATGGAGAAGCTTACAACCATTTCCTTAGTGTTGAAAAGCTCCTCCACGAGACAAACACTTCATCCCCATAAGCTCCAACGTTTCTCTCTATGCTCTCCAATGGTTTGGAATGGGTAGTCAATTCAACAGCATAACAATACCTCTATAGTTCTCCCCCTCAGCTATGGATATGAGCTTGTATTTATAAGGCTCAATGGATAGGAATAGTTGAGAGAATTATGGGTGAGGTGGCTCCAATATCCTACCAAGGGGGATCTCAAGCTCAAACTAACCCATAATGATAGGGATAAGGGAGGACATGAGGCTCATGATCTAGAAGCCTCAAGAAACTTCTCTTTTTCCCATTTTACCCAGGGTACCATTTTTGTTCCCTTATGATAGATTGGTTTAGATGAGAACTGCTTTAAGAACAAAGACTATAGGTGGTGGCACTTCTTTTATATAATAGGATACAGGCAGTGCTGAGAAAGGTACCACTCATCATCCACAGGGTAAGCACGGTGCTAGGTTTTTTCAAGTAGAATTGACAAACAGAGCAAGTTTCCACTCCAAGTGTTGGGATTAAGGGAAAACATGGAAGTTAAGGATCTTATCACATGATAGTGACAGGATTTAGGTATAACAGAATGCCCCCCAAAGCATGAGACTTAGAGGGATATGATAAGTGAGAGCTTTGAGAGAACAAGTTGTCATTTCGAGGTGAAAATGTCAGCTCGGTCGGAGAATGTTGTTCAGTAGGAATCTGTAATACATCAATACTTTTGACTCATTGACAAATGTAACCAACTCATGGATGCATACCAATACAAGTCAGATCCATGAGAGGAATAAACAAGCATGGCTACTAGAATACAACGTAGATCCATGTGATAGAGGAATGAAAATTGGACATAGCTACCAGACATACAACATAGATCTATGTCATACAGATGCAAATTTGAGCATAGCCACGGCCATACGAATGTGGATCCATGCTAGATATAGAAAACTCCATCGCAACCTGGGGAAAGCAATGAGTGCTAAACAAATACCCAGGGTCTTCATCTTGTCTTCCAAAAAGTATGATTCTATCTATGTGATTACAATGATCTGAAGTCGAACATGGTAGAAACCACTTGATTACCGGTCAATTATGTGAACCATTAACAAGTGTGAGGGAGATCACCATTGATGTCAATGATTCCCAAGGTACCCTAGTACAATCTACTGAGCGCGAATAGATGTCCTGATGTCGAACACCCAGTCGATTCTATCGATCAAAGGTTAATGATGTGAACCTATGTGGAGAGAAAGAGAATCTATCATTACGGCATACATATCTCAAGGTACTAAGTTTTTGTTTCTAATACTATTTCCTGGATGATGAGCTAATGTCAATGGGAATAGTCTCGTCGAAGGAGGGCCATGATGAGTCCCACATCGATGACATGAAACTCAGAACATAGTTCTGGAATGATGTAAATAAGGTAACCATAAATTGACTCAAAAGTACTGACACATAGACTATTTTGACAGTAGAGGTAAAAGTTATTCAACTTCCCTTTGAACATCGGGTGACACGACAAAAGTCTTGGCAGCATGATGTTATCAACCCAAATGGCACTTCTCCATCCGAGTGACGACACTTCATATGCTGGTACACAAAAGGACACTTATGGATTGAAGTTTTCCTAAACACTATAGATGGGCATGACATGAGATGCATTCACTATCCAACTAGCTTGCCATTTTGCCTTTCTATATGTTGATTTCTGTACGTGACTATCTCCACAAAAACTTGCGTACATACGCGACTATTCTCATTGCAACCCGTGTACATATCTGTATGTGGTTTTCCCTTATAGTAACTCGCGTGTCATACGTGGGTTGCTAGTATCAATAGTTGCATACACATCCATTTGAAATTAAAAATAATAAAACACAATTAATGGATATTTTTTGAGCCCTAATCATTAACTATCTCAACTGTCTCAATCTCCTCAACCTTCGAAACTGCTCTATTTCCCAAAGTATAAATAGAGGACTTGGGGAGGGCATTAATCAATCATTCTTGGAGAGCAAAGTTATGCTGGTGGTATATCTTCAGAATTATTTGGAGCAGCAGAACTCAGAATCCTTTGGTTGCAGAGGAGTCCGTGTCTCAGGCGTTGGGTTGTACACTTATCTCATTCACTATTGTTAATAAAGAGAATTCTTCTTCCAACTTTGTGTTGAGTCTCTTTCAGGTATCATGTTTGATGAATATTTTTGATTAAGCACTCTATATATTGTTCATCTAACTTGTCATATATACATGTATAATATTGTAATTAGAGAATTTTCTCTTTGCAGGTGAAGGAGGTGCATCCCTGAAAGCTTTGGAGAGAAGCAGAGTGGGAGAAGAGAAAGCTTGGCTAAATCGTCGTTAATTGGGTGAGTTCAACATTTCTTCCTATTCCTTTTCTGTACTTTAAAGCTGATTATTTTCAAGTTTTAGAAGTATGTTGGTAACCCCAGACCCTAGGTTACAAGGGTGTTTATTCCTGAACAATAGAACTGGTGACTTTACTGGGGACCAGATTACTATTGGTTATTTTTGTTGACTGTTTCCCAGTCTTTTCCTTGATTCTGTGTGGTGTCATGTCTTGGTTCATGCTTAGAGTGGTGTTTGAAGACCTTGGAATTTTTTCTTTTTATTAGAAAATTTTACTCCTGTACGCAGGTTTCTCTTGCATACAGTCGCGTACAGAGGCCTGCGTACGTGGGCTGCTCTCTAGGATAGTCACGTACAGTATGTGGGTTTCCCTTATACACAGTTGCGTACAAGCTTGAGCATTGAAATTTTTGGGCTAGGGTTTGCTTGTCCCTGTCCCTCCATAAAGTTTGTTTGCTGGTTGGTCTTCCTTATAAGCTTTGCACTGTGAGTTTGGTGACCTTGTTAGCCACACCTTGTGCTTTCTTGTAAATATCTCGAGTTCTTATTGTTTGGATTGTTTTCTGTTAGCAACTTGAAGTGGATTTTCCTATATGGGTTATAGGTTCAAGTGTTAGTTGTATGAATTAGTGATCAGGGTTCTAGGTGCTGTATATCCCATTCTATTTTCGGATAGTTTTTGGTTTGCCACTGTTACGGAGAGAAATTCCTATGGCTTGGCGTACCACAATAGACAGCTTGACTCCAGAAATCAATCCTTTCCAATATGCAATAGAAATTAAATGTCTAACACTAAAGGATCAGACCTCGTACCTTATTCTGGATGGTTGAAGTAGATCCCCGTTGAGCTTTCCAATCTTCAGCTTGAATTGATCTGTTACTTCCTCAACAACAAGTAAACAATACAAGCATTCTATATATCATGGTGTTAGATCTATTCTAGCATATATAATCAATAATGTACAAGCATTTGACATAATCCCATGCATAAAATATTCATTCAAACACACAATATTGGATAGGAAAATATATTTCTATTAATATAAATCATATATTACAAGGTACAACCTCTGATGACACGTCTACGAACCGGAGAAACTGAATCCCCCACTTGGGCCTCCACCACCTCAATCCTCCATCTCTCGATAGCAAGCTGACAAGAAAAAGGCAAGCTTGGGAAGAACACACTAGTGCTCCAAGGGAGAAAGGGATGCAGACTCAAGCATAAGTTCTGGCAACAATGGACTATAGTTTCTTTGCTCTCAATTCTCTCTTATGCCTTCAATTTACCAAGGGGTTCCTTATATAGCTTTTCAAAGGGGTAATGAAAGGTCGAATCCGAGCGATCTCAAGGAATAGGGAAGGCCAGGAGTCAAATGAGTCAGATCCATGTCAAGGAAAACTCCAAAAGGATTTAGATTATGCACACATCCCGATGTACGCGGTTTTAGTGGTCAAAACCACGTATATACGCGCTTATAGGTTTAAAAGTCATGTATATCATTTTTCATATGTTTTTAGGGATGCTCAAGGAAACATCAACGGACAAAAAGTGGTCCATAGGGTCTAAGGAGTCTGCAGCGGGACAGGGGAAGTCCATACAAAGTGTGATTCACCTAGAGTGGTGAAATCCGCTATAACAGATGCCCCCTAATGTGTGAGGTCAGAGGGGTCATACGATGGCCGAAATACATTATAAGTCCATCCCAGAAGTGGAGTGATGAAGGATCCCAAATGGAAGACCAGCCACCCAATCAACATAGTAAAATAATACAACTCTGCATACAACTGCAAATACATATAGCAGTCCCAGACACATAAGAGTACAATGGCCATGAATAGGCATGATACATGATATCACATATGTGGTCATCGCCACGTACAATATACATAGATCAGAATCTCCATGATGAAGATATACAAAGGACCATGATCTCCAAAATGGCTGAAGATATACAATAGATCAAGATCTCCATAGTGGTTGGAAATATCTGACATATACTGGAATCAAGTCACGAGAGCTGAAATCTCATGAACACTGGCACGATCAAGGAGGTAGCATATAAGAGATGCCACCAATCTGGAAAGTCTTCTACACAAACCGCTACGAGTACATGTCCTACTATGTGAATATAGGTGTCGAGGTCGAACATAGTATTCCATCGTCTGATTACCGGTCATTAATGTATACCGTTAACAGATGCGAGATCACCCATTGATAATGAAGATGGGAATCGACTTACTGGAGTGCAAACTAACAAGTGTGAATAAATATGTTGAGGTCGAACACTTGAAAGGGTCCATCGATCAGGGGACATTGATGTATTCCCAAGAAACTGTAGATGGCAAGAGAACCTTCCACTGATGACTGCAAGTCTCAAGGAACTCAAAATGACTCTAGACTCCAATCCCAGAATAAATGATCTGAATTCGATGGGATGAAATCCACTGGAAGGAGGGCATTAAGGAATCCCCCATCATCCAACACGAGGTACTCAGCAAAGCTGTATAATGAGGAAGGACTCGATCATAAAGTGCACGAACCAGTAACTGTACTGAAAATGGCCGACATGCAAAGTCATGATAACTGAGGAATGTCCGACTCAGGTTTCAACTTCCTTCGAGCAAGATCATAACGGCGTATGGTGATTGAATGAAGGCAACATAGAATCGATATACAAACTGGGACATCTCTGTGACATAGAAGGAATCAACATAGGATCCGTAGGGACTGGAATCTTAACCAGTCGGTGGAGATAAACTCAGATAAATGAGTACAACTCAAAAGTCAAACTATAACCCAACCAATGGATGTGATATACAGTGCTCTGTTCAAAGGTGACACGACTCGACAGCTTCCAAATATAACATCTTTCTTTGTCTGGCTTTTTGGTTTTTTTATTTTTTTTTTGGACTTTTTCAGTTATTTGAAAAGCTTGAAAAAAGAATAAACTAGCTTTATAGTTACAAACTAGGAGGAGATGAGTGTCACAAGGGAAAAAATACTAGTTCCAAGAAATGGAACATACCTATGCTCAATGCAAGGATACATGTGTAGGATATCGACACTCAGGGGAAAATCCCCTCCCGGTAAAAAGGGAATCAAGCTGCGAAGGATATAAAAAATGTCTCTGCATGGCTAGATATGAGACAAGCTCAGGCTATATGGCTGAAACGCAATGTCACGGGAGCCGGCATAAAGCTCAATAAGGTAGGCAAAGCTCATGATAATGCATTCATAACTTGACATGAGGGAGTCCTGAGGGAAATAGTCCAGCATAAGATCAAGAAGAGTATGAGGCTCTTGCGAAATGTCATGGTAGTACTATACAACGGACTCCCACACCCTAAAGGAGAAACCATCGGCATGGGCACCAAATGAAAATAAGGCACTAACTAGGGTACCCATGTAAGGTGAAGCTCTACCACTCGTATCATGCCACTTCTAAAGCAACAAGAAGGTTTCGTGACATAATAGTGTGGGTTCGTACCTAAGGTCATGGTGATATGGTCACAAGGTCATGCAAAATGCAAATAGTGGTGAAACCTAACCTATATGCCAGTTTAGACATGATACCTAAGATCGGCATGAACGGGTCAATCCAACGGCTGAAACGGCACTGAAAAAGGTCTTCTACAACACCAATTATGTCAAAAACAGTCCAAAATGGTTAGAAAATGTCAAAACTATAGGAAAGGGGGTAAAAATTTTCAAATATTTGAAATTTTTTCTATAAATAATAAAAAATATAAATCATTTGAAACTTTTACCCATTTGAGCTCTGATTTTCAACTACAAATTCCAGGATATCCAGCTGGCGAAATTCACAACCGTTTCTTCCAGGTATTTACTCATACTCTCCTCTTGCATTTTGATATAATTTTTATAGATTTTCATGGTCAAATAAGTTTTTTAGGCCATCCCAAAATGAGCACTGCGGCCCACGCAGAAATTAAGGCTTTTTCCTTATATAGGGCTGGATATACACAGAAAAGGGTCTCAAAACCGCGTACATACATGGCTGTTTTCAAAACAGTCGCGTATGAGGCCGCACATATGATTTTTCACTAAACTAATGGGAAAATTTCCAATTTCTTTTGCAGGATGGTGCTAGAGTGGAGAGAGCGTGAGCATGGTGAAGTAGAGGAAGTAGTAAGGGCTGACTGAATGGCTCAACAAGCTCTTCGTGCATGCAGACTCTACAAGTTTTGGTGTCTTGGTGGTTTGAGGGCCAAACCAAGACTGCTACAGATGCTGGTAGACTATTGGGATCCATACTCGGAGTCCTTTCATATTAATGGGATGTCCCTCACCATAGAGGTGGAGGACATATACTTTATCACAGGGCTTTCTAGACGAGGGGAGGTGGTGAACCTTTGTTCCCGTGATGGGCCAGGGGGTGGCCTGACTATCGATGAGTACATTGTGGTGTACTATTATCTAGACACCAAGAAGGTGGGGAGTCAGGTCCTTACCAATGATATACAGGTGCTGGGCCTAAATTCCATATTATTGACACTGGGAAGGATAGTAGGCTTAGCATCACTCCACCAGCCCTCACGGTCTCTGATGTTCTATGCAGTGGAGTGCATGAGACTCACAATCTATGACTGGAGTACTACACTACTGAGCAACATGAAACACTGGCTCAGTGAGTGTAAGGTAGGCAGGGTACAGAACTTTGGGTTCAATAGTATCTTGAGAACATTTTTCTTTTAGCATGTTCCAAGATTGAGCCCTAGAGTGGACGTTCCTCTCCACAGGGTTCAATATTCGGCCCAATGGCATTGGGCAGATGCTATGCGCAGACTGGGGGGTGGTAGGGTGGCCAACCCATATCCAGCCGACTTCTTTCCATGGTGGCGATGACAGATAGTTTCCATTGATGACTACCCCTATGCAGGGATAGATTTCTGGGGGGACTCGGACATGCCATTGCCACCAGGATCGGCATACGGTGATATAGGTAACGAATCTTGATCCTCACTCTTTTTTAAATTTTTTGAGTTATTGAATTTTTTTGTATTTTCTTGATTTTATGGAAGCAAAAAGACATGTTTTTGTATGACGACACATAGTGACATCTACCATTTGTGTGCAGATGTGGGACCACGATGGCCAGAGGGCTTCCCTCGTCATAGATGGAGGGGAAGAGGAGATGACATCACAGGTGTGGATGCAGAGCGAACACTCCAGAGCATTCATACCAACTTTGTGAGATTGACTCATAGAGTTCCCATGGTGCAAGTCGAGGACTTGCCTGAGGCCATGCAGTGGCAGGTGGTGGGTGTACCACATGCATGGGTGCGTTTATTTCGACGGCTAGCTAGAGCCGTAGTGACGTTCCATGATCACAGCCCTCCTCCTCCTCCATAGGATTAGACACCTGGGAGTGTATACATTTTGTACGACCGTGTATTATATGATGGTGGCTTAAAAGCCCCAATTTTGTATCATGACACTATGTATTATCATATTTTTGATGTATAAAAAGTTTTATGGTGATCGATTTATTTATTTACATAGTTAAAAACTGTGTTTGTGATTAATTTATTATGAATGAAACAAATTCCAATCAAACACATAGTTAGCATATGAGTCAGCAACTTGATTATTATTTCTTGGAATGTGTATATATGTTATATTGTCAAATTGCCGTTCTAACAATCTCACACGTAAGAATATTCTCAATAACGTCGGATCTCTAACATGGTACAAACCATTGAGCTGTGACACTACTAACTCTGAATCAAGATGTACGTCAAGAGATAGAACGCCATGTAGAATGGCATCCCGTAGAAGCTCAATAACGGCGCTATATTCAGCAACATTGTTGGAAAATGGCCATAGACATAAACCTCCTGAAGACAGTACCTGACCCATAGGAGTATAATTCACCCAAGCAGTAGAGGCTGAGTGTTGATTATGATGGCTTGCACCATCCGTGAATCCTATGTAGGTGGAAGATTCCATTGACATCTGCCAAAAGAAATGGAAACTAATCACAAACCCAATCACGGTAAGAAAAATACCTTACTATACAAAGCTGTACAATAATATACAACAAGCAGACTTGGCTAAAGATCATGCATAGTATTTTTTAATATAGAGCCCAGTTATAGGCTCCGCCAAAGCTGTTCCTTCGTAATCCACTAACTCATAAGCACCCTTCTCTAACACACGCTTGACCACGTAAGGACCACACCACATAGGATTAAATTTCCCTGCCCCCAAGGGTTCTTTCAGTTGATCCCACAAAAGGACCAAGTCTCCTTCACTAAACACTCTTGGACGGACAGACTTATCATATTGGACCTTAATGCAATGCTTATTAACCTCTAGAGCCACCAAGGCATCCCGACACTAAACATCGAGTTGCTCAAGGTGAACCAACCGCTCCTCCAAAGGTGAAGTGTCTAGTAAGAGTTCCATAGCTAGCTTCAATGAAGGAATTTCGCATTCAACCAGCAATATCGACTCCACTCCATATACAAGATGATATGGAGAAAAACTAGTGGCAGTCTTAACCGTGGTTCGATATGCCCACAAAGCAGGATATAACATAATGTGCCAATTATTCTTGCTTTGTGCGATGGTTCGTTGGAGAATGGATTTGAGTGATTTATTCACTGCCTCTACCTATCCATTTTCTTGGGTGTAGTAAGAAGAGGAGTGCTCTTGCTTATACCCTAACTTCAATGCCAACTCTTCCATCATACGGTTCTGAAAGTGCGAGCCATGGTCAGTGACAAGCTCTTTTGGAATCCCGAACTGAGTAATAATTTGGTTGAAAACAAAGTGAGCAGATGTCTCATCGTCGGATTTTACTATAGGCATAGCCTCAGCCCATTTCGTGAAATAATCAACAGTCACTATAATGTTATGGTGCCCCCCAATCGAAGCTGGGTTGCAATCCATAAAATTGATCCCTCACTTAGTGAAGGGACCGGCGATGATAATGGGATGTAACGGGGCAAGTTTCGAGTGCATATTACGTGCGAACACTTGGAAAGGGTGGCACCTATTAACTGCATCAACACAATCCTTAAAGATCGACGGCCAGAAATAACCTGCTCTAAAAATCTTTTGAGCTGTAGAAAGCCCAGATAAATGACCACCACATGCCCCTCCATGGAAATCATTCAGCACAACCTTAGCCTCGTCATGATTTAAACAATTTTGTAAAATGGAATCTACCCCACGACGGTACAAAGTATTGTCCACTATGAGGTAGTTCTTAGAGACGTGACGTAATCGTCGTCGTTCATCTCGCGAGAGGTGAGTAGAGGTCTTCAGTGTTTGTAAATATATTATGATATCCCCATACCATGGGTCTAACGTAGAGATTAATAAAATGTGTTCATCAATAAACGTATCTTCACAAACCAACTCCTTGCCCTCACTTGGAAAATCTGATATAAGCTCTGCAAAGATTAAAGACTTCTTCAATTTTGCTGAAACAAACTCGAGATCAAATTCTTGCAGAATGACAATCCATTTACTATGCTTTCCCCCAATCATCCTTCGGGTGAGGATGAATTGAAATGGATTGACATGGGCCACAACCAAGGTCTGGCGAAGGAGAATATAATGTCTCAAATGCTGAACCGCATGTACGGTAGCTAAAGCAAGCTTCTCGACATGAGAATAATGAATCTCTGCTTCAATAAGATTTCGGCTCAGATAATATATGACATGCTCTTGGAGCTCTTCATCCTCTTGAACCAAGACCATACCAATCATCTCTAAATATGTGGCCACATATAATAAGAAATCACGGCTATAGTCCGGGGGACTAATCACCGGGGCCGATGCTAGGGCTCGCTTGAGTGCATCGAAGGACTCCCGGGATCGCTCATCCCAATAAAAGGGAGTATCCTTCTTCAAGAGATGCATGAAGCCTCTAGTCAAATTGGAAAAGTTGACAACAAATATTCGTAAGAAGTTTGCCATGCCTTGCAAACACTGAAGATGAAAAATATTCTTCAGGGGAGACAACTGAAGTATTGCCTCAACCTTCAAAGGGTCGACTCTTATACCCTCTTTCAAAATGATGAATCCTAACAAACGACCTGACTTCACACAAAAAATGCACTTATGAGGATTTAATCTAACTGAATAGTGCCGACAGCTTTCAAATACCAATCTCAAGTGATAGGGATGATGCTATCTCATACGAGAATGAGCAGCTAGGTCATCCAAAAATACCTCGATAATTGACTTGAGATCGTGGAAAATCAAGGTCATTTCCCGCTGAAATGTAGCTCTGGAATTTTTAAGGCCGAAAGTCATTTTTTGATATGCGAACGTTCCCCAAGGACAAATAAATGCAGTCTTATATTGGTCCTCAGGTTTAATCTGTATCTGATTATACCCAGAAAATCTGTCCATAAAGGAGAACACCTCGCTACCCACACACTCATCCAAAATCTGATCTATAAATGGTGTGGGGAAGTTATCCTTAGGACAGGCACGATTCAAATTGTCGAAATTAGTACATATGCGGATCACTCCCTGCTTCTTATCCATCGGAACAGGGTTTGAAAACCACTCCATCAAGGGAACAGGATATATGAAACCAGCTTTCAATAGTTTCTCTATCTCTGCCTTAATGGCGGGTGCTTTCCTAGGATTCACTGCACGTAAACGTTGTCAAACAGGCTTAGCGTTGGGGTAAGTATTAATCTCATGCTCAATAATACGAGGGTCAATACCTGGCATCTCATTGTAATACCAAGCAAAAATATCATGGAATTCCTTGAATAGCTCGGTATATTCCATAATCTCAGCATGGGAACATTCCTCCCCAATATAGACATTCTCTATCATGCCAGGATTGCGAGAGATGTTGATAGGAATCGTTGAAGATATGTTTTCCATGTTTCCATCAGCCATCGGACCAGGAGAGCTTAATGGAACCATAGGACTACCAACTCTCTAACTAAGAACCACCCTAAAATCCTCACGCTCCAAATGGTCAAGCTCTGGAAGAAAGTACGATCTATGATGAAGTTCCTCCCATGGTGGCTCAACTCCCGACATAACCTCAATAATCACTTCATCCGAAGGGAAAACCATATCAAGTTAGTCGTGGGCATGAGAAGACTATACTGCCCATGCCGGCAGCACATACAGGTCCTCCTCCTCCGTCCGTGAAGAGGAAGTACTAGGTTCTGCAACACTCTTGATATTAGCTTGATAAGCAATCATGGCTGTAGGAAACGGCACGCTTGTCTCGACAGGCTCACTTGAAGTACTCGGTGTAGGAAGAATCCAAGGGTCTTCCATATGACTTGTGCGAAAAGACACCGATGTCGTAGAAGTCGAAGCCTCATCGAAACTAGATCCTATCATGAGGATCGGTGCAGGACAACTAAAGCTTCCCATGAGGGATGGATACATGCCTACACCCACACTCCCAGTTGCTGGCTAAGAGTGCTCAATGATCGGGATCGAAGCTCCCGAAGATGCGGTAACAGACAGATTCTTGAATTTCATTTGATCAATCATTATGATCTTCCCATTATGTGGAAAGCATACAACGTGGAACAAGGAATAAGCAACGGATTGCATACTGTACATCCAGTTCCCACCCAGCAAGAGATCATAGTCAAGGGGCGCATCAACCACCTCACCCTCTATCACAACGGTCTTCCCCCCAAATGGACTTTAAGGGAAGGAAGGATGCTATACGGCCTAAAATATTTCCCATCTAACGTAGTTAACATAGTCGCTGATTTAGACAGCTCAGGAGAACAGAGACCCTTCCAATAGGCCAAAGACATCACATAAGCAGCAGTTCCCTCATCAATCACAGTACGTTTGATGGTCATACCAAGACATTCTACGTGCACCAAAAGAGACACATAGTAGGGCAAGTGAGGCTGAAGTCCCACGGTTTCAAATTTGATCACAGAGGAAGAATCATCATCGTTCACACCAAGGGAAAAAAGCAATGCCTTCCCTTGCGAAGGAAAACTTTGAAGCACTTCCAATGCAGACATCACACAAGGAGTATGGCCCAAATTCTTCACAAATGAATAATTCTAGGTGGCTCGGGCATTTGGATTATGCCCTAAATGCTTAAGGACTCCCTTAGGAATGCAAGGTGCAGCCTCAGGTTTATCCGTAGGTTTCTCAATGCGCAAAGGGGACCCTAGTGGATCAGGCTCTTTGCCCGAGCTGAGTTGTGACGAACTATAATATTTCCCATGAGTCACAACTTTCACAGCACAGACCATGTTAATGCACCCATGACCACTACCCTATGGTGGATCATCATCACTAGAATGGTCATGGGACTTTGAGTTCATATTTTGATTATGCGGTAAAGGGTTAGTTAGCACAGCTGGGCCTTGTGCGAAGAATATCGAAGCTTCTTCAATCTGAGGGCAAAAGTAAGTGAGGTGATCGTTCTTACATAGCTTGCAAGGGAACTTAACCTTACATTTCACTTGCTTGTCCCCCCCAACATTTCTACCATTCTTGTCACTATTGTTAGCATTCTCATTCTTATTCCCACCCTTTCGATTATTATTTTTACCCTTTTTTCTATTCCGTCCGGGCTGCTGGTTACCCTTCTAGTCCGATGATTGCACAAAAAGTGCATTCTCCATTTGGTCGGGTTGAGATGAAGCTGTAGCTTGTCCCGAAGCAGATTGGTTGAGTGACAATTGACTAACTTGTTTTGCAACTGAATCTGCAGGTTTCTCACTTGCAGAACCCACAATGCCATCGGCATGTGGTCCAGGTTTGACTTTGGGATCGAAACTGGAATGAGGAGCATTGGGAATAATCTCATACAATAAACCAAACTGAGAATAGATCAAGTCCAGTTCCTGCTCCCTAAAAATTGCTTGTTCCTCATTCTGCACTCCGGATGTGGAAACATCCTTCGCTATATATGGAAATAACGACTTGAGGAACCACTCGAGGAGGAATTCTGGCGGTATAAAAGCTTTAATTAATCTCTTCCATCTACGCCACTCTTGAATATGATCAGAAATATGTGTGGATTTATCTTACTGAAATGTCGACAAGAATTCAGTACCAATGTCATAGCGCACTGGTAGCTAGAAGTGATTAATAAAAGTCATTGCAAGGTCATCGAACAAAGCAAAAGCTCCCTTAGGTAACTCTATATACCATTTCGCAGCAGGCCCTATGAGGGTGCATTGAAATAGTCTCAAATGGACTGAGTCCTGATGTAATGAATTCGAAGAGCACCATAGGTGAAACGTAGTAACGTGTTCGCTCAGATCCTCTCCCGGTTTGCCTTCGAACTTAGGTATGTCTGAAGGAAGCTTGGTAGGGACAGCCGCCCAAGCCGGGTCATGAGCCACAGGTTCATTCGTCAGTCTCGATAAGTCAAGAAGATTAAGTGTTGCAAGGAAAGGGAGCCTAGGATGATGAGGTCGATGGACCGCTCCCTGGTTCATATAGGGTTGATTACCACCATGGGCTTGGCCATAGTGTCCTCCTCCTATCTGACCTGTATAGGGTGGTGTGGAAGTAGCATAGTATGGTGGACCTTGACTAGTAGGAGCTACAAAGCCGTAATTAGGAGAGTAAGCAAGTTGTTGATACCCACCTCCATAAGGTGAAGAAACTTGTCCATATTGCGTCCCATAATAAGGTCCATAGGTCATCGCATGCAATGCCCCATGAGACACTATGTAGGTAGGAATATACGCTTCGGAAGTAGGGATATACACCTCAGAATTAGCAAGATGACCTCTAGAAGCATGAACATAGCCTCCTGAAGTAGAAGGCGGTATGTGAACTTGAGACACAATCGGTCTAGTAACCGCAGTATGGACCTAACACATAGCCATATACCGGCTCGAAGGACCACGTGAATAAGGTGGAGGATGTACATTTGAAGAACTAGGGACTGAGGCTGAAGGAATATGAGTAATAATATATGTACTACCGCCTATCGTTACTCGTATCGGATCTGGTATCCTAATTGGATCACTAACCCTAGACCTAGGAGGGAGATATGATGTAGCTTCCACCACTGGGACAGAAGGTGCAATGTGACTAGTGCTCCCAAACCTCTCTGCATGGTAAGTAATGAGAGTGCCCCCAGGCATAGTGTTAGGCTCGAAATTGGATTTGACATGAAATGTCAAATCATGTGTAGGGAAACTAGACGTAGCATAACTACCGTAGCTAGTGCTGGCAGGTTCAAAATGAGTCTCGGCGTCCTCCGACATTCCATACCGGTAACGCGTCAATGGGGAATCAGACCTCGAGTGAGTAGGCCTATCGTGCAAGGTTCCTATCTCAGAAATCATAGGACCTAACTCAGCTAAGTCGGGTGAAGGATCATAAGTAGGAGTAAATTCCCCATCGTCTACAAGAATGGGAGGAGGTGGTTCAGGAATATCCTCTAAATGGTCTCCCATGGTGTGTGAATCAATGTGTGAAATAGTCCGCCTAGATTGTCTAGGTCTCTCTCCCAAAGGAGGACGAGAAGTAGAAGGAGGAAGCCTTACTAAACGACGATGATGGCGAGGAACCGCACTTGAATCCACAATGACCCAAAAAATAGCAAAGACTCTCTATTTACGTAAACCCTAGGCCAACTATCGTGCATAGAGAAATCACTAATAAAATCTAAAGAAAAATGCAAGCAAACAAGGGGTGGATAAGTGAGCTCCCGAATGAAGTAGGTATGTCTCACCTAGGAGAGGCTTGAGACTCCCATACACAACAAGAAGAGGTACGTAACCAATTATTGTGGCCCTCAGCTTCAACGTGTAAAGCGACTATGCTGTCCGACCCCAACCTGGACAGGACACCTATAGAATAACCCCTGCAAAGTACCCCCTCGATATCCTAGGTAAAGCCTCTAAGGTCACCTCAATATAATCAATGCTCAGGTGGACAGTCATAGGCGGGATTGACCGTATGGGCAGGGTAGCAAAGCCCGAAACTCTCGAAAGAGCCCCTAGATACGAATACAATCCTAGAAATATCTCCGGTGCTACTTAGTTATGACTAGGGGTCATCCCAATCAATAACCACTCACACTGCCTCATTCTTAACTCCCTTTTGAGAGGAGGATCCTGAGAAACACTGGTTATACCAAGGATTTCACACACTCACCTAGACGGACACGTAGATGTTGTTGTTTAGTGATCTTGGAGAATTTACTTACAATGATCTATTCCAAGATCATAAAACCTAAGCTTGTTGGTGCACCCTAGGAAAGAAAAGAGTGTAATTCATTTTATTTAGCGTTGATTTTAGTTGGATTTATTACTCAAAAAAGGGATATGATCGTGCAACTAATGGTGTTATGACACAACATGAAGTAAAATGCACACCTAACAATCAATGCAAATGCATTGTGTCCATGAAAACAGGGTATGCTACTACGTGAAATGCACAATTCTTCTTCAAATGATAAATGCAAATTTTCCTCTATGAAGTCCTAACTAGTACTCTAAAGAAAATATAGTGCAAGTACAATGCAAAGTGCAAAATGCAATGCATGATGATAAGCAAATGTTTTTGGATTTTTTGAAAATAACAGAGATGCAAAAAGCAAAAGAATGATCCTATGACCCCTAGACTCTGCAAGCACACCCAAACAACACTCAAGCAAAGCACTAAGGTAAAATAACTCTAATGCACTAATCTCAAACAAAAAATTGAAAATGCCATGACAAGAACCTTCTTAAAAAAGAAAAATTTAGCCTAAAAAAAAACGTTTCTGGTCAGAAATAGAGGTCTAAGCATACCCAAGTAGTGCCAAAGGAGACTTAGCAAATATTAGAATTCACCCAACAGCCAATTATATTCCCTAAAAAGGCAAAATCAAGGGAAGACAGGACTGTTCGCAGTAAACCCGTGTGTATACACGGAAATCACAGGGGAAACCGCGTGTATACGCGACTGTAAGTCAAAAACTCGCGTAAAGGAAGAAAGGTGCATAAAATAAAGGCAAACAGACAGGCTGAGACAAACTTCACACTCATCAGACTCTACTAGGCATACATGCCCCCATACCCGACACAGAAACAAGAGAGAAAGAGCAATTCAAATTCATTGAATGCCGAGAAAACAACCCCCAAAGGAATCCTACTAGGAACTCCCCAATGGAGTCACCAATTGTGTTACGAAGAGAAATTCCTATGGATTGGGGTACCACAACAGACAGCTTGAATCCAGAAATCAATCCTTTCCAACATGCAATAGAAATTAAATGTCTAACACTAAAGGATCAGAACTCGTACCTTATTCTGGACGGTTGAAGTAGATCCCCGTTGAGCTTTCCAATCTTTAGCTTGAATTGATCTGTTACTTCCTCAACAACAAGTAAACAATACAAGAATTCTATATATCATGGTGTTAGATCTATTCTAGCATATATAATCAATAATGTACAAGCATTTGACATAATCCCATGGATAAAATATTCATTCAAACACACATTATTGGATAGGAAAAGATATTTCTATTAATATAAATAAGAGATTACAAGGTACAACCTCTGACGACACGTCTGCGAACCAGAGAAACTAAATCCCCCACTTGGGCCTCCACCACCTCAATCCTCCATCTCTCGATAGCAAGCTCACAAGCAAAAGGCAAGCTTGGAAAGAACACACTAGTGATCCAAGGGACAAAGGGATGCAGAATCAAGCATAAGTTCCGACAACAATGGACTATAGTTTCTTTGCTCTCAATTCTCTCTTATGTCTTCAATGTACCAAGGGGTTCCTTATATATCTTTTCAAAGGGGTAATGAAAGGTCGAATCTGAGCAATCTCAAGGCATAGGGAAGGCCAGGAGTCAAATGAGTCGGATCCATGTCAAGGAAAACTCCAAAAGGATTTGGATTATGCACACATCCCGATGTACATGGTTTTAGTGGTCAAACCCGCGTATATACGCGCTTATAGGTTTAAAAGTCACGTATATCATTTTTCATATGTTTTTAGGGATGATCAAGGAAACATAAAAGGACAAAAAGTGGTCCATAGGGTCTAAGGAGTATTCAGTGGGACAGGGGAAGGCCATACAAAGTGTGATTTACCTAGAGTGGTGAAATCCGCTATAACAACCACTTGCCTTTGTTTGATCTTAGTGATTTATTTTCATTGTGTCTACCC
This sequence comes from Pseudotsuga menziesii, assembly GCA_001517045.1. Lineage (NCBI taxonomy): Eukaryota > Viridiplantae > Streptophyta > Pinopsida > Pinales > Pinaceae > Pseudotsuga > Pseudotsuga menziesii. The sequence goes on from LPNX011017124.1 coordinate 186,749, forward strand.
AAGCTAGGGTTCCAAGTCTTCCTTAGGTGGTTGGTCTTTGGTCTTATTAATCTATTTACTTCACTTTGCTTACTTTATACAGTTAGTTTAATTCAAGGATACTCAAGTTTTGTGCATTTGGGTGCATAGTAGTCTTTGATCATTTTAAAAAGTGAAAAGAAAACATTTAGAAGCTCTTGCATTTAATTTGCATACAGTAGTTTTATTTTCAGTTTTTAAAATATAATCTCAAAAAACTACAAAAATATAGTCTGAGTGTTCTCTTTATCGTTGCATTTTCATCAATTTACATTTACAAAAAGAAAAGAATCTTGTTTTTTTTAGTGATATTTTGCTTTGGAAGTATACACCTTTGCTTTTTATATTTCTTATCGAGTAAAAAACATCATAGTCTTTCACTCCACTTGCCTTCTGAGTAAAAATAGCCCTTAAAATGAACGCAATAATTAAAATCTATTAGTAATTTTTATTTTTAGGGCCATACACCTACTAGCTTAGGATAGACTTGTGGGATAGGAAGTGTAAAATTCCCATAAGTATTAAAATTCAGACATAGTGGACCAATCGATAGGTAAACCCTTCTCTTTATCGATAGCATCTAGGAAGCTCCTCTCAAATGGGAGTCAAGCACGAGGCTGCGTGGAGGCATTGGACTGAGGAGACAAACCTCTGATTCCTTGTCAAAATGTAAATCATGATTTTTACGCATCCAGGTATTCTGTCCTAGACAGAGTGTCAGGCTCAGCTACCCTGCCCATGCGTATGAATCAGGCTTGCGACTATCCCCCCAGATTGTTGGTATAGTTAAGGTAGCCTCTTGTCTCTTGACATCTAGGGTTCATACATAGGTAAACCAGAAGGATATTTCTGGTTCACCTTGGTTTTTCTTGGAAGGTAAGCCTTGTTGAAAGTGTAGGAGGGAAATGGGTGATTCCTCCACTTGTGCCTAAGAACCTCTTCAAGGACGCCAAGTTACTATTTTTCAGCTTTCTTCAAGAAAGCATATCTTTTACCCTTGCTGACTATTGAGACTTTAGGATTTATTCATCGTGATTGCTCTATGGTTTCTCTGTGTTTAGCTGAACTTAGGGTTTGAATTATCAAATTTACAATCATGGAGGACCAAAATATTAGAAGGTCATGAAGGTTGCAAAACCTTATTCCTCTCATCACATTGGAACCTCCAGCTCCACCTCAAAGGCAGAGATTGGACACAGACAGTTCATTTGGACTGATAGGAGTAAGTGAAGTTCCAGGTGAACTAGAAATTAGGGAAAACTTTTTTGATTTTAACACATTTGAGATAGAAGACTTGCAGACTTACGAGTTTGCAAGGAATTTTAATACACCCTTGAATGAATTAAATGATCCTGTGATCGTCCAGGTTCGGAATTTTGATTCACTTGTGTTAGGTGTCCCTGTGGGCAGGAAAATGTCTACTACAGGAGAAATCTCTTTTGTTTTCACCTCAGCCAATCCGGCTCAAGGGGTACTACCTCCCCTAGTAAGTTCCCCTAGATATAGTATACCTACTATGCTCTTAACTCCAGCGAGCCGGGTGGTTCAACCACTGGTTCCCACAAGCCTGGTAGGTGCTTCTGGTGGCATGGTTATTGGGATTCCTAGTATACCTACTGTTCCTTCCTCCTTCACACACACTGCCCAGAGTGGTCCAGTAGGATCCTCGGCTTTTGTCCAAGGATTTCCTTGGAATGGGGGAAATATTCCCCCATCCACTCCATATGTAGGCCCATCACCCTCTTATGTAGGAGTGCAGTTTAGAAACACTACCTCTTATGGGCAAGGTTTCCAAACTTCGATCTTGGCCCCATTCACAAGCTCTCTCTTTTCGTTGTTTAGCGGAGGGATACCTGCTCCTATTTTTCAAACCCCAGTTTCGACTGGGGCAGCCAGAACCTCTTATACTGCACCTCCCACCCATAATCCTATATCCTACAGATGGAATCCATTCCAAAGTAACCCATCCACTTCGCAACCGGTGGCAGCGGGCAACCCCACCTTCACTTATGGGAATTTGGGGGCAAGTCCCTCTAATCCCCATTCTAGCACTTTTAGTGCTCGGGTTCTATCTAATATTTCATTCTTGGCAACGTTAAACTTGCCAGATTTGTCTAAATTGAGGAATGACCTAGTGAGGCATGATCCCTCATGGCCACCTGTCCCCACCAAATTGCCATTGGACATCCCAAAATTTGAAGGCAAAGTTGGTGAAGATCTTGGGGCTCATGCCACCACTTTTCATTTATGGTGTTCTTCTAATTCACTGAATGAAGATTTAGTTAGGTTGAGGCTGTTCCAAAGAAATTTAACGAGTACTGCAGCAAAATGGTACATTGAGTTTCCTTCTGCTGCGTTCAGTAGTTTTTGGGACTTGGCTAATGCATTCCTTAGCTACTTTCAGCTTTCAGTCTGATACGATTTTGGAACAGACTTGTTATCTACCTTTAGGCTGAAAAAGGCTACCCACATCTCAGATCACATCCAAGAGTGGAGGAGGCGTAAGAGCCTTATTAAAGCCAATATTCCTCCTGATTTCTTACTAGAATGGTTCCTTAAATCATTATTGCCTTACATATCTAAGGAAGTATCTACTTTAGGAGTGATGAATGAGGAAGAAGCTATCCTCAGGGCCCAACGATTGGATTTGATTTATTCTCAATTTGGGATCTTGTATGAGATTATTCGTGAGGCACTGAGGCCTACCCACGATGCAGAGAAACCTAATCCTAGACCCTACCCGATGGTGTGGTTGGGTCCGTAAACTCTCCCACTGTAGAATCTTTGGCCAAACAGCTCCATCAGCTATCCATCAAACATTCTATGGTAGAGGCAGCAAAGGCTGCCCCCTCACCCCAAAATGAAAATGTTTTTGCACAAACCTCTCAGAAGGGCAATCAACAACTTGGTGGGAAGAAGAAGAGAGGAAAGAAAGGGGAGGGAAATCAAAACAAGTAGAAACCCACAAATAGTGCTGATGGGGGAAATAAAGAAAAGAAAAAGGTGAAATTCCCATGTAAGTTTTCCATGAGGACCACCTCACCCATCTTTATCCCCTTACGGAACAAGCCCAGAAGCTGCTAAAAGCTCAACAACCGGCTGTCCTTAAAGATCCATTTCCCCAAGGGTAGAATTCTGCTTCAACTTTTAATGTAGCAGGGGGCACTCCAAATTCCCCTGACCCCAATTATATCAACATGGTTCGATCTTTAACTTTGCTACAGAATAGGAATAAAAACTATGAAAAAGAGACTTCTGAGAAGGGTAAGTCTATATGTGAAACTTCTAACCCTCTCACGATCGAGAAGTCCGCTGAAACTATGCCTAAGATACTGAAAGGTGTCTTTAAGAAGACCTTGCATAACCCTAATGCTAGAGCTTCTTCAAACTACTCTATGGTTGAAGACTTGGCCCAAACCCCTTGTGCAATGTCAGCTTTAGAGGTGTTACAGAGCTATCCCTCCCAGCGGGATGCACTCTTAGCAGCCTTAGGCAGCATGGACTCATCGATTCTCATGGCAAAATTTCACTTGTCTGATGTTAAAATTTTCCGACCTTACCATGTAGCCTTATCAATAGATGTCATCCATGGTGGAAATACCATTGGAAGGGTAGTTGTTGATGAGGGTGCTTCTACATGCATTATGTCCTTGTCATTTTGGAAAGCTCTTGGATCCCCATAGCTGGTCCTGTCAAACACTCTGCTTACTGCTTTCGATGGAAGGTTATTTCGTCTGCATGGTATCCTACTAGCTTTTGAAATTAAGCTGGCAAGGAAAGTAGTGTCTGTTGAGGTGGAAGTTATTGATGCACCTTTGGACTATAATTTGCTTTTGGGAAGAAGCTGGACTTATGCCATGTCTGTTACTGCATCGATTGTCTTTCGAGTGGTAGTGTTTCCACACGAAGGGAAGTTGGTTACTGTTGACCAACTCAATTTTACTCGAAAAGGCCGCATGTAGTCTAATGAGTCCACTGTACCATTGTTGGGATATAGGGCAGACCTGGGTTTTATACCATTAACTTCGCACCAACAAACAAACCCACAGTGTTGGCCCTTTTGGCAAAAACCTGCGAACAGGTTGCAGTCTCACCCGAAACAGATATGGGGTGCCGCAGAACCAGGTTTCTGCAAGCAGAAGAGGGATATTACTATACCTTTATCCTTAACAACAAATATTTATACCAAACAGAGCTTCGACATTCACTTAATTAGCTTTGCAGTTAGATAAAAGATGTTTCTTGCTTTACCCTTAACTGGGAATTCACAACGAAGTTAATATTAACAGTTATCTTGGTTTATCAATTATCTACTTATCAATGCATAAAATAAAACCATAATAGAAACAACATAAAAGAACCACAACACAAGATATAACGTGGTTCACCCCCAGTGTAGGGGCTACACCCACAAAACTGTGCTTTTATTCCACTTCTTACAAAACAACAGTTTTGATCTGTGCACTCAGCTACAGATCCACCCTTCAAGCCTAACTGCACACTTAGCTGCAGTTCCTTTCTTACAATCTCTAAGCTGTGCACTCAGCTGCAGTTCCTTTCCTTACAAAACCCTCTGCGCACACAGCTACAGAGGTCGTCCATGCACACAGCTAGAACTAGACCTTAAAACCTCAAAATCAGATCTATCTTCTTCGCATCAGATGATCCTCATTTCATTAGATGATCTTGACATATTTACATGAGTGCCTATTTATACAAGTGCACTATTACAAAATCATGGGCTTACACCCGAAATTTGTGGACAATTACAAAAAAGAGGGCGTTTACTCAACCCTGACACCCCTAAGACTATTTTGAGTCGCAACTCTGCTTACAAGCTTCCACAAAAGCCACGGAATTACCAAAACTAGTGACCGTTAAGGCACGCGCTCCAATAGGCCCCTAAGACTCACCAGTGTCCCGTCTCGAGACACTTTGCTGCTTGCATGGTGGAAGAATCTTGTTGGAGAAGATAGTAAACTGATGTTGGCTGCTTGCTCCTTCTCTACTAGCTCCTCTTACACTCTGTCGGGTTCTATATCCATCTGCATCTCTGTAGCCATCATCCCTAATTTTACTGCCTTCCTGCTCCCTTATATGCCTGTCATCATCGTCATCCCTTTTGCTGTAGCTTGTTTGATCCTGCATCCTTTCATCCTTAGCAGGCTACCTATGTTCCTTATGCTGCTGTCTTCCTTTGCAATATTTATGGTGGTCATGGGAATCATTGGGCCTTCTAAATCTTTCAGTGACTCCATCCCTCGAACTGCCTCTCATTCATGTCCTATCGAACATTTGACCATCCACAACTTTGGTACCCCTGCATGCCAATGTAATTTTGCATAAGACAAACAGCATGCCTCCATTCTGCTGAGCCAAGAGGATACATCTCGGGATCCTCCAGAGTCTTTCCTAAGGGTTTGTGCCTTTCTTCGTTCCATTTAGAGCGAACTTCTGCCTTAAATTTATTCCTGGCTGAACATGTCTGCATAGGTAGATGCAGCACTGGGGGAGTTTAGACATAGGTGGATTGCTGATAAGGTTCTGCAGATCTCTCTCCCTGAACTCTCATGACAATTCCTGGACTTTGCGATCATTCGACATGGTCTTAACTGTAAACTCAAGAAATTGCGTAATGCAGGAGTCACAGGCCTATGTGGCTTCTTATAGAATCCCACGACAAAATATGCCATCATGGTGCATTAAGGACACCAAATATGATGGAGCGACAGTAAATCCTGTTCACACGGTGCTAGATTTTCTCAAAATATCATCATTACAAGCAGTTAAGGAAGCTCACGTGCCAGCACCGCCAAATCTAATTTGTCCCATCAGTCACATTTTAGGCTGCGACAGGCCTTTCTTCTTTGACACAACCACTAACTTCAGCTTCGTCACAATGTTGACCTTCGACCCATCCTGACCCAAGTGCCAACCGAACTTCGACTTTCGATCTTTGATAGCCTTCAATACTTCGTAGCTTTAAGAACAACTTCATTATAGTCTAGTACCCAATTTCAATTGTTCTTGGTACTTAGACTCTCCTTCTTGCTGTTACTTCTGATTAGGGGGTCTAGGCTTGTCCCTGTACTTCTTTAATCTACTTCCATTCACCATGGAAGGTAAAATTTCTCCATTCAATTTAGCTAACTGAACTGCACCACCATCGGTAACTTCCTGAACTATGGATGTTCCTTTCCAATGTGTTTTGAATTTACCTGGGAACTTCATGAATTTACTGTCATACAAGAGCACAAGATCACAAATCTGGAATTGCTTCTTCTTAATGTGTCTATCATGCCATGCTTTTTCTCTATCTTTCTGTACTTGCTACTGGAAACCTGCAATAAATCTGTCTTCCTCTAGTTCTAGCATCTTTGCCAGCCTTTCTTTCAACGTAGCTGGGTCATCCATCTCTGTGAAGGAAGATATTCTAATGCTAGGAACAATGTACTCCATGGGCATAACTGCCTCTTTTCCATAGACCAGCCTAAAAGGTGTATGGCCTGTCAACTTATTGAAAGTGGTCCTATAAGCCCATAGTACTGCGGGGATTCTAAGGTCCCAATCATTTCTGTTAACATTACAAACCTTTGTCAGAGCATGCTCGAGGATCTTGTTAAAGGCTTCGGCAGTTCCATTTACTTGAGGATGGTAGGCAGTACTCTTCTGATGATATACTTGAAATTCTTCGGTCAATGCTTCAATAGTCTTATTTAGGAAATGTGATCCTTGATCACTCATAAGAATTCTAGGACACCCAAATCTTGACAAGATATTATCGAATATGAACTTCGCAGCTGTAGCAGCGCTAAAATTCTTGACTGGTTGAGCTTCGGCCCAATGAGTAAGGTAACCAGTCGCTGTAATAATGTATCTTGCTCCAGATTTATTTGCAGGGGGATTGATTGCTCCTACAAAATCAATAGCCGATTTGTCAAATGCTTGTAAAGTTACCTATGGAACCAAAGGCATCTCATCCCTCCTGGATGGTTTGCCTATCCTTTGACAGATATCACAGCTATGGCAATACTCTCTTGCATCCTTATGAATTGTAGGCCACCACAATCCTGCTGTCATAATCTTTTGAGCTATATCTTTTCCTGCATAATGACCTCTTGCTGCTCCCGAATGTGCCTTAGCCAGGATCAATGTATTTTCATGTTCTAGGACACATCTGCGCAATATTTCATCTGGCCCCATCTTATATAAATGTCCTGCTATCAAGTTAAATTCAGCTGCTCTGACCACCAGCTGCTTCTTCTGCTGTGTCATCATCTCAGGGGGTGGAAAACCTGTAGATAATTACTGAACAATATCCTGAAAATAGTCATCAACCATCTGGATGGCAAACAACTGGGCATCAAAAAGACCTTTGTCCAAGCTAGTGGGTTCTTCTCCTGACTCAAGCCTCGATAAGTGGTCAGGCCCTAGGTTAAGTCTTCCAGGCTTAACTATGATCTCAAAGTCATACTCCTGAAACAGAATCAGCCATCTGCATATCCTTCCACCTAACACAGGCTTTTTAACCAAATACTTCAAAGCAGAATGGTCAGTGAAAATCTTAAAATGTGATCCTATGAGATAGTGTCGAAACTTCGGCAAGGCCTAAACCATAGCTAGACCTTCTCGTTCTGTCGTAGTATAATTCTTTTCTGTTGTGGACAATTTTCTACTTGCAAAAGCAATAGGGTGATCAATATTACCTTCACCTGACTGAGCCAATACTACACCTAAAGAAATGCAAGATGCATCGACATGAACATGAAACTCCTTTTTCCAGTCAGGGAATAATAGGATAGGGGAAGCTACCATCTTTTCTTTCAAAATATCTAAGCTTTCCTGACACTCAGGTGTCCATTCAAACTTAATATCTTTCTTTAATTGATTTTCCATAGGGGCTATAATATGAGCATATCCTTTGATGAATTTCCTGTAATATCCAGTATGACCAAGTGTAGTGCGAAGTTGCTTAATAGAATTCGGAGGTGGCAGGTTCGCAATGATGGATATCTTCGCAGGATCCACCATCAATCCTTGCTTGCACACAATGTGACCTAGCATAATTCTAAAAGGTGCGCAAAAGATACACTTCTTCAGGTTCAATGAAATCTGATGCTGTCTACACTTATCCAGCATAAGCCTTAAGCTAGCTATATGATCTTTCAATAAGCCAAAGATAGTCCAATCATCAAAGTAAATTTCCAAGAACTTATGAATGAATTCCTTAAATGCAGATATGACTACTCTGAAAAACATAGCAGGTGCATTCTTCAATCCAAAAGGCATATAACTGTATACTAAAACAATCCCATTTCTGTAGCGAAGGTTGTTTCATGTCGATCCTCTAGAGCAATTTTGATCTGATGGTAACCTGAAAATCCATCAATGAAGGAATACACTTCTTGACCTCCGACATTGTCTAGAACTTCATCTGTAAAGGGAGTAGGAAACAGATCATGTAAGTAGGCATCATTCAGCTTCCTGAGATCAACACAGATTCAGATTTCTCTCTCAGTCTTCTTTTCTTGTACCACCATGGGGCTGACCCATTCTGACTCTTCGACAGGCTCAATGATTCCTGCTGCGAGCATCTTATCTAGCTCCACCCTGACTTTTTCTTTATACTTGGGGTTCAAACTATAAGGGCGCTGCTTCACAGGCTTTGCATTGAGTTTCAAAGGGATTTTTATCACTCCTATATCACCAAGGATACCTTTCATTTCTGAGAATTTGGGTCACTTTGATTACCGTTTCTTCATCCCAATAATCTCCAATAGTAGCATACTTAGGCATTTCTTCTGACCCAATGTTTACTTGCCTCGTCTTCAAGGGCTGAGTCACTTCTGGCACTTTGACTGCTGGTCCATGTACTTTGCAGTGTCCTTCTAACTCAGGAATGTTTATGTTGCATGGGTCATCATCCTCATCAATTGCGAGGTTATAGCATTCTACTGCATTGGCTTCTTGTTCTTTCCAATCAGGTTGGTACTCGGCTGTTTCTTTACCATCAAACACCTTAGTGTGGATCAGCCTAATAGCTGTGTCTAAAGTAGGACAAACCTCATTAATAGAAAATGTCAGCACAAAACTATCAACAAGACTATCCCAACTTATAGTACCATGGCGAAGCTCCACCTCTACATACCAATTCTTCGCGACAGGTTCCAGGGTGTGCACGAACTGATGTACCCATTCTTCGCGAGGGACATGCTTCCATGCTTCATAACATTGTTCCAAATGTTTTTGAGGGCTAGTCTGACCATTAAACTTGCTTCGCACCTCCTGAGGTTGATCCACGAATCTGAGGCGAAAAATCTTTTGACAAGCTTCCCAACTCTGAATATACTTCTTATGACCATTCCACCATCTAGCAGCTGTGGTTCTAAATACTGAATCTAGAGTTTATAGTTTCTGTGAATCTGGTACCTGCTCTAAAAATTGCAAAATAAACTCTTCGGGGTTTGTCAAGCCATCAAAAATAGGTAAGACTCTTGTCTGTGAGCCAAGCCATCTAAGAGATTTGGTAATTCTTGCACACCGATGTCCATGTAGCTCATAAAGTCTATGCTTCCAATTCTCTAGGCCTTCATCTGAATCAGTCATGCAAGAACTATCACACTTCCAATCCATTATAACTTCAGTAGTAGGGTTAACATAGTCTTCCTCTTTAGCTGTGATGTTGTAGATATGATCCAAAACATCCTGATCCTCATATCTGACTGGCTCTGTGTACCTTTCTCCTTGAGAAGGGTCCAAGGGGACTATGACTCTTAAGCCTTTTCCTTCAAAATTCATATGTTTGTTCTTAAGATTGATTACTACAGAATTCTCTATTGCCCATTCAATTCCTAGCAAGGCTGGATAGGGGTTGCTATCATCAATTATCTCAATGACTTCAAAATTTTCTAAGGTACTGACTCCATCAATGTCTACTGGGACACTAGAGAATCTTCCTAGGGGCACAATATTCTGCTAATTGGATAATATCAACTGTATAGGGGACCATTCAAGGGTAGGTTTTCCCATTTGTTCCCATGTATGCTTAGTTAAGACATTGACTTCGGATCCCAAGTCTAATATGATATCATTCATGTCATACTCTCCTATCTGAGCATGCAATCTCATTTCTCTTCCAGTTCTTCTAACTCTGTTGACAGTTTTTTCTTTACCAGAGCTTCACTGAGGTTCGCAAGAAGCAATAACTTTCTGTAACTCATTTAAATCATTTTGATTTCGTAAGAGCTTCATACAACTCTATAAAAATGTCGACAGTGTACTTACTTTCTCTATCGAAGCTTCTTGAGACTGCGACAGCTGTTGATGCTGCTGCGCAGGTGCTACTGCTGGGTTCGGATCAACAGAGTCTTTTTTGGCTTCCAAAAATGTTTCTTTTTCTCTATCTACATCGAAGGTTGGAACTTTCTCTGGGGTCTTACGAACCCAAGCCTCGTCAGGTTGTTTCTCCTTATGCTGCACTTGTGTCATAGCTCCACTCCTTGTAACAACCTTAATGGGTGGGACAGGTCTTTGATCCATAGTAATCATCTGAATATTCTGAGGAGGAGCGCTATTTATTTCTTGTATCTTGGCTATCAGCTGCGAGCATTGCTCAATGACATGATCTACTGCTCTGCAATATCGACATGTCGTAGTGGGGTTTCGACAGTCTCTAGCTAAATTCCCTACCTGATTACAGTTATAGCACACAACCTAGCCTTGACCTCTTCCAGGCATACCACCATGACCACGACCTCCAAAAGCACCTCGACTTGATGTACTACCACGGTAACCATATCCATCATTGCCTTGTGCATCGTGTTGTACCCTATAAGAATCATATGTTCACTCTCGCATAAGATCAAAGCTGCGACATTCCTCTTCGTTGTGTCCCACTAACTTACAGAACTTGCAATAGGGATTCTTAGGGAGTTGCACATATCTTTGTAGTAGATAGCAGTTTTCAGGTCGATGCTGGCCAGTTGTTCTACAAATCTCACAATATAGAACATTAGGGTTAAATGGGTTCGGCGCACCAGTATTCAGGTAATTTCTTAGTGCGGGGCATTGTTCCTTGTCATGACCTTCTGTCCTACATCATGTACACCACACCTCTTCATGAATATATTTCCCTTTTTTCATGTCGCGCAGCTCCAAAGCCATTTCCGCTAACTGCGCTTGTATTTGGGCTATGCCAGAATTATCTTCAACAGGAGCTGTCTCTAGTTTCATGGCAATCTCCAAAGCCTCTTGCTGATCAGCGACCTTCTGCTGCATTAGTGGCGTTCTGATATGAGGTAATAAGGCTGCAATGAACCATTCTTTATGCTACGCTGGTCCAATAGTGAAACTAACTTGATCTAGCAGAACTTTGAACCTCTGATCAAAGTCCCAAACTGATTCACCTTGTTTCTGCTGAATCTCTTTCAATTCAGTTATACACTATGATTCTGATTTAGGCTTCTTGAACTCTTTGATCATTGCTGCTTTAATATTAGCCAAGACATGGTTCTGAGTACTGGAAAAATTCATAAACCAAGTCAATGCTCGGTCTCTAAAAGAAGTGACCAGCTACACTCTTCTTACATCTTGATCCAAAATGTTCTTAGCTGTCCACATAGCTTCGCATAAAAACCAAAACTATTCTGGATCCTCTGATCCAGTTCCTTTGAAAACTGGGAGCTTGATATCATCAGTCATATGGGCCATTGTGGATTGAGGGGGGGAGAAATTACTGGGGTAGACTGACCTGCGACCAGAATACTCGGGCTAGGGTTACTACCAGACTGCGACGAGTTCTCAGGGGTAGCAGATCTTTGCTGCGGGGTTATAGGAGGGTTCCTAACAAAAGGGGTTTCTTCAGATTTAGGGTATTCTGGCATATAATCAGTATTCTGACCTAGGGTATAGGATTCTAGGTTTCTCTTGTATATTTTACTGCTTCGTAGCAAACCACTTTGCTCGTCAAATTTACTTTCACTTCAAAACATAGGTTAGTAAAAATAAATCTAGCAATCTGATTCTATAAGAAATATGCCCTTCTCAGCCAAGAGAATTTTAATTTGTAGACTAAATGAATTTAGGTACTTACCCCTTGGTCCTTTGAAGAACTTTCTTTCAGCTTCACTAAAAGAGGTACTTGTGTCAATGGCAAATTCTGTCACAAATGCTTCAAGGGTTCACGTTGTCCAGAAATCAACAGTGCACGATATCACGTTGTTCACCTTTTCAATATATTAATGCTTACGGGGGTCCAGTCAGGAAACTAATCTTCCTTGAAGTTGGTCTTTCTTTCTGTTAACCTGGATAACCACTGGTGCAATTCTATGTGGATACTACCAAAGAAAATTTCATGAATATCCAAAAAAATGTACCTTTGCAAGAAGTCGTCCGAGCTACAACGAGGATCCTTGTTTTCTTGTTCAGCAAATTTCAAATTTCAATCCAATCACCGATTTCTTTTACTGAGGGCCTCCAAAACATATCCCTCTAGGTACGATGTAGATCTCTCTTGAGCAGATACTGAGTTCAACCGGCAACGGAACCAATTTGGTGGGCTATAGGGCGGACATGGGTTTTATACCATTAACTTCACACCAACAAACAGACCCACAGTGTTGGCCCTTTCGGCAAGAACCTGCGAACAGGTTGCAGTCTCACCCGAAATAGCTATGGGGTGCCGCAGAACCAGGTTTCTGCAAGCAGAAGAGGGATATTACTGTACCTTTAGCCTTAACAACAAATATTTATACCAAACAGAGCTTCAACATTCACTTAATTAGCTTCACAGTTAGATAAAAGATGTTTCTTGCTTTACCCTTAACTGGGAATTAACAGCGAAGTTAATATTAATAGTTATCTTACTTTATCAATTATCTACTTATCAATGCATAAAATAAAACCATAACAGAAGCAACATAAACGAACCACAACACAAGATATAACATGGTTCACCCCCAGTGTAGGGGCTATGTCCACAAAACTGTGCTTTTATTCCACTTCTTACAAAACAATAGTTCTAATCTGCGCACTCAGTAGCAGATCCGCCCTTCAAGCCTAACTGCGCACTTAACTGCAGTTCCTTTCTTACAATCTCTAAGCTGCGCACTCAGCTGCAGTTCCTTTTCTTACAAAACCCTCTGCACACATAGCTGCAGAGGTCATCCAAGCACACAGCTGGGACTAGACCTTAAAACCCCAAAATTAGATCTATCTTCTTCGCATCAGATGATCCTCATTTCATTAGATGATCTTGACATATTTACATGAGTGCCTATTTATACAAGTGCACTATTACAAAATCATGTGATTACACCCGAAATTTGTGGACAATTACAAAAAAGAGGGCTTTGACTCAACCCCGACACCCCTAAGACTATTTTGAGTCACAACTCCGCTTACAAGCTTCCACAAAAGCCGCGGAGTTACCAAAACTAGTGACCGTTAAGGCGCGTGCTCCAACAACCATTGGTTGATCAGGTGAAACCTGCTACTGAGAGATTGGGGGCTGGAATGTATGCATCATTGATGGGCACATTTGATATTCCAGCCTCGATTAACTATATAGGTTCTACTAGTGTGTGAAAGTCCATAGCCATAGTTGTTGATAGGACTGATCCTTGGGTTCTCCCTCCCCCCCATGAACCGGAAGTGCCCTTATCAGCAGTGGAAGTGGCTTACAAAGCTATCACTCAAACCATTATTGATCCCCTTCCAGACCCTCTCACAGTCTCAGAGGACCTGGAAGAGGTCTATTTTCCTGCTTGGGCAGCAAAACTCTTTGAATTCTATGGATTTTTTAGATATGGTTTTACCTTCTGATGAAGCCATTCTGGAAGCCATGTGCGGACATGATAAGATCTGCGAAGATCTTCATCATCGATCCTATTTTCTTCCAGAGCTAAGAAGGATAGAGAATCAAGAGTTTCATATGAGACTGGTAGATGATGTTGATATGCACATCAATCCCTTACCAAGGGAAGGAATGTTTACTGAGGGGAATATGACAAATATTTCCACTACTATCCCTATCAACATCTCTGTAAATCCTAACATTGTGGAAAACATACATATCGGTGCAAATTTCTCTCCTGAGGAGATTGCAATCTATACGTCCTTGTTCAAGGAGTTCCGCGACTTTTTTGCTTGGTCATATGAGGAGATGCTAGGCATTGATCCATCGATCGTTGAGCACGAGATCCGAACATACCCTGATGCTAAACCTGTTCGGAAAAAGTTAAGACCTGTTAACCCGCGTAAAGCGGCGGCTGTGAAGGATGAAGTTGAAAAACTATTGAAAGCCAGTTTTATTTATCCCATAGCCTTGACGAAATGGGTATCCAACCCTATTCCCATTGATAAGAAGCAAGGGAACATACGCGTCTGTATTGACTTTCGATATTTGAACAAAGCCTGTCCTAAGGACAACTATCCCATGCCATTCATAGATCAAATTATTGATGCTTGCATGGGAAGTGAAGTTTTTTTGTTTATGGATGGTTTCTCTAGATATAATCAAATTCAAATAAAACCGGAAGACCAACATAAAACTGCCTTCATTTTTCCATGGGGTACCTTCATGTACAAAAAAATTCCCTTTGGATTGAAAAATGCTGGGGCAACCTTTCAGTAGGAAATGAACTTTTCCTTCCATGATATCAAAGCCATTATCGAACCTTACCTTGATGATCTACCTACACATTCTCATAAGAGGATTGACCATCCAGATCACCTAAGGTTGATATTTGAGAGATGCAGATACTATAAGATCCACTTGAATCCCCACAAGTGTGTGTTCTGTTTCGATTCAAGGAGACTGCTCGGATTCATTGTTTCCAATAGAGGCATTTAGGTGGAACCGTTAAAAGTAGAGGCCATTGTAAATCTTCCTCCTCCTCATTCTATCAGGAAACTTTAGAGCCTATAGGGAAAGTCCAATTTTATTCGACGTTTCATTGTAAACTATGCCAAGATTACCAAGGGTTTCATGTGTCTGCTAAAATAGAACACCCCATTTGTATGGGATGAAACTGCACAACTCGCTTTCGAGGCATTGAAAAAATATTTGTTGTCGGTACCTTTACTACATCTGCCAGATTACTCTAGGGATTTTATATTGTATCTAGCCGCCCCTGAGTCGACCATTGGGGTATTCCTGGTCCAGGAGGATGATAAGCTCCAGGAGAATGTCATTTACTATCTTAGCCGTGCTTTAGTGGGACCTGAACTCAGGTACTCCCACGTCGAGAAATTGGCTTTAGCAGCTGTCTATGCTGTTCAGAGGTTACGTCACTACATTTTACTGAGGACTACAACTGTAGTGGCGGATGTTAATCCTTTTCAATATGTTTTGTCCCGTCGGATTGTTGGGGACAAATTTAACTAATGGATAGTCATTCTCCAAAAGTTTGACTTAGATTTCCTTTCCGCTAAATCTAAAAAATGCTTAGTTTTTGCTGAGCTTATAGCAGAATTTCCAACAAAAGAAGATTTAGTCATTGAAGAAGACTCATTCCCAAATGAGCATATCTTCTTGATATCCACCTCTAACCCCTAGTATGGAGATATCCTTATATATCTCTAGACTTTGAAGTATCCTGCAGCTTCTTCACAGGAGGAACGACGTAAACTATGCCTTCATGCTAAGGACTACCCCATCATAGGAGATACTTTATATCGTAGGGGGGTAGATTCTATTTTGCATCGATGTCTTACCCATGAGGAAGTGAAGATTTTCCTGAATGATGCCCATAGTGGAGCGTGTGGGGGTCATTTATCTGGGTTAGCAACAGCCCAGAAGATACTACGTGCTGGTTATTTTTGGCCCACAATCTTCAAGGATTGTGTGGAAGCTGTGAAGCATTGTCATCCTTGTCAGCTTTACACCAGGAAGATGCGGTCATATCCCGCTTCGTTATTTCCCGTTGTCTCAGTGGACCTCTTCATGAAGTGGGGGATTGATTACGTGACGTGTAACCCAGCCTTGGCTTGGGGGCACAAATATATCATTGTTGCTGTAGACTATTTTACGAAATGGGCAGAGGCAATGCCCACCTTTAAAGCCGACGGGGAAACCGCAACTTTTTTTGTGTTCAATCAAATTATAGCATGGTTTAGTATACCCAAGGTGATTTTCATTGACCATGGCAGTTATTTTCAAAATAGCATGATGACAGAATTGACCACTATGCTTGGGTTCATACAAGAACATTCATCTTCGTACTATCCTCAAGCAAATGGTCAGGCTGAGGCTATTAATAAAACTTTGAAGACTATCCTCAAACGTACTATTGATGCAGCCCATTCTAACTGGCATATCATGCTATACCCCACACTTTGGGCGTATCGAACTAATGTAAAAACTGCTACAGGTTTCTCCCCCTTCCAACTTGTTCATGGAGTGGAAGCTGTTACCCCAGTTGAATGTGAAATCCCGTCCTTGAAAATAGCTATTCATGTGTTACCTGATACGATAGAGCTTGAAGAACGTCTTGTACATTTAGAACATCTTGATGAGCAGTGTAGAGATGTGCTGACAGCAAATCAAGCTCACAAAAATAGGGTCAAAATCCAATATGATAAGTCGGTCAAGCCTCGAATTTTCTTTGAGGGGGAACTTGTTTTGCTCTGGGACCGAAGCAAAGAACCCTTGGGGGCAGGAAAGTTCAAGTCCATGTGGTTGGGGCCTTATGTCATGTCAAAGGTCTTAAATAAGGGCGCATATGAATTGATTGATTTTGATGGGAATAAGCTGCTTGAGCCTAGAAATGGGATCTACCTGAAGAAGTACTATGCTTAGGCTTAGCACTTTTTCTTGTATTTTATTGTATGTATTTTTATGTACACTAGTTCATTGGTTTGTGTTTTTTATAACATCTGCTGGTTGTTTTAGATGTCTTCCAAGAGGTTCATAGGTTTCAATGATGTCACTAGTCGCCACACTTGTAATCTAGCTTCAGCTACATGGGTCATTTATTCTCCCTCATGATAGTTAGTTGCCTCAGGAGGCGCTTGCTTAGGTCCTACTTCTAATAATGTCGCTGAGTATAGGGCTGTAATTGAGATTCTATGGGATGCTTTGTCACATGGTATCGCTCAACTGGAAGTCCGACTGGACTCTCAACTAGTGGTTTCCCACCTCAATCGAGCTTACCAGGTGCGGAACCCTATTCTATTACGTCAGTTTATGCAAGTTGGGTTATTGGAAAGAAATTTTGAATTCATTACATTCAATCATATTCCAAGGAATCAAAATTCATTAACTGATGCATACGCTAATTACATCTTGGATTGGTACTTAACACATTTTTCATAAAAATATACAGCATACACAAAAAACATTTGTAAATAACCGACAATATATATATATATATATATATATATATATATATGTGAATATCTGTCCATATATAGGTCGAGTCTCTGATCCTCAAATCTAGTCATAACTGTATAATATACAAAAATATACAAAATATGGGTCAAAGTCCATCAAATGCCCTAGATATAAGTCGGACCACCCTAGTCACTTGGACCACCCTGGTCCCCTCGGTCTCCCTGTACTCTGGCTTCTTCAGCCTCTTCGGCTTCAGCAGCCTCAACCACATCTATGTATACTAAAACTGCTCTGGCTACCTACCTCAAAAGGCATATCCATACAGGTGGAACACCCACCACAAAATCCTGCATGATGGCTAGGATGTGCTCAATTCGTAAGGTGGGTACCCTCTGGGTAAGCCTGGACAGCTTCCCCTCAAGAACCCTAATTAGCCCCTGGTCTTCTCCTAAGACAAGACACACATACATGCGTGGATTCCCTTCAGGGAGAACTAGTCCAATATCTGCATTTTGACATGTTTATAGGATTAGAACTCTTATAAATATGTATATATCTCTATATTTAAAATTCATAAAAATTTTAAAAAATTGAAAATAAAAATTACCTAACTCTCCCCATGCTCCTCCTGGAGGGAGAATGAGGTCTGTATCACCATGGAAATCCATCCCATCATATGGAAACTGCTCCAGTGCTGGAAACTACCACTCCCACCAAAAGTAGAAGTCATCATCATATACATTCTGCACTGAACCACCTCCTCCCTGGTGGAGGAAGATATCTCCCCATCTACTCAGCCTAGGCTGACAAGGAGAATGAACTGGTAGGGGTACTACAGGGCTCAATCCCAGCACTCTCTCTTGAAGAAGGCTATTAGTATGCTAGAATATCCAAAGTTATTCCTCCTTCCTCTCTTGCAGTTAGAGAGCTGTTTTCTCAAAATTAGGATAACTCCCGAATACCGATCATATAAGGCCCCTTGCATGCAATCCATTGCTAACCTCATCTAGTTTCATGTAGCAAGATGAAGAGAAGATGATCCCGCAACCCTGACTATGGTACTTGTCAATACCTATAGAGGAAGATCATGTATGTGTACAATAGGGATGCAACTCCCTCTCTTTTGGGTACCTAGTGCGCAGTATATGTCAATGTAGTTTTGGACACTTAGAGGGTCACCGCCTCTGCCGGTGCCCTCCAAGTTGACTGGAGCTCCTTGTCGTGACATACCGACAATGAAATAAATATCCTCTGAAGTAATCTCCAAGGATTCACCTTTAAGGTCAAACATGCCCAAATCATGATCCCAGTAATTTATCATGAACTCTAGCAGGCAGACATTGGCCCGCATAGGTGATGTACAAAAAAACTTTAACAATCCACTTGAATGTAAAACATTCATAGTGTGGGAATCCTGGAGTGCTTCTTGATCCATATCTTCATGCTCGTTCTCCCTCCACTCAAGCACCATCTTCAAACCTAGTAAAATAAAAATTGCAAACCTTTAGTTTCATGTAAAAATTGAAAATTTTGACCCTACATGCTTCTTTTCCCCTTCATGCAGCGTACGCGACTATCTAGTTAGGCATGTCACGTACTATACACGACTGTCCTTCAGGAAAATCACGTACATAACACGTGTATGTGAGTTTCACTCTAGAGAACCCGCATACACATTGTTCCTTGCTTAAGGGCACTCAAAAATATAAAATTTGGACTCAGTTTTGAAATTTGCTAGGATCAAATTGAAGAGCTTGGGGTGTAGTGTTACCTGACACTTGCGGAATTGGATTTGGTCCACTGGATTGTCCACACTGATCAACTGAAGGTAGAGGTGAAAACTTGTCTTTTATGGCTAAAAATCCAAATGGTGAGTTTTATTATGTTTTTGAACTATTTATAGAAATTATATTTCTCAAGTGGGTTTTTTCCCTATAGTTCATAATTCATCAAACTAATACCATATCTTTTTGCCTTGTAACAGGTTTATCATCGTTCTAAGGTGTTTTTTGCTCATATAGGATGGTTTTTCGTTGTTTCACATGTATTTTGCATCTATACGTACTCCATCTTATACTTAGTAATTAACATTTTAAACGACGGACTATGGTATTTTTAACCATTAGCTCCTTGTCTTTACCATTGTTCTTCTGTGGATAGGGCCTTCCTCTCATGAGTATCCTCATTTAGAACCTATGTTGTCTTTTGATACTCATGCTACAACTATCTTAGGTACAGGGGAATCCTTTTAGATATTTTTCATGCCAAATGGAGCCTCATTTTGGTCTCTTTTTACAAGCTATCCCTTTATAGGACTCCCCTACCTTATGGAGTTTCTTTAGGCCCAGGTATGACTCCTTAAAACAAGACTTGAATATCGAGTTAACTTATCCATTCAAGATTGTTAAGAATATGTAAATGGGCATCCGCATTGGGGGTAGGTTATCTCTTTCTCGGACCATGTGGAATAATATGAGAAAGGATCACTCTCTTTCCTACGGAATTGAAAAGAGTATTCTTAGTCATAGGTTTATCACTTTTCTGGACCCGAGGGACTAAATTTATGGAAAAAGAACACCCGGTATGAGCTTAGTTTTCTCTTTTTTCGTGCTCTGGACCTAAACACGAAAAAGATTCTGAGTGTACTTTATGTCTTTGTCATGCTCGTTAAACACTAAGAACAAGGCATTGAGTTTATTGTTGTAAGCCCCATTTCTCGTACTCAAATGGATCTTTTCGAGTGATCTTGCTTTCCTTCACACTCGTAAAACTCAAGCTATATTCTGCTCTCGAAGGAGCATTGGGTAGGTGGTAATTTAACCTTTTACGGACCTCCCTGACTAAGTACAAAAAAGAACCACCTTTTCTTCTATGAAAGTTAAGAGAGTTATTCTGTGGTATGTTTTATACTTTTTCGGTCTCAGAAGACTAAATTGGATGAAAAAGGACCCCCATGGAGTCTTCTTTGGAGTTTTCAGACTCTCTAAATGTGAAAATACCAACTGAGCATGTACTAGTTCGGGCTCATTAAGTCCATGAATCAGCGACACTATCAAGCAATATTCCCTTTTCTCATCAAGCTTGTTAAAAGATGAAGAGAAATCTGAGTTGACTTTCCTGGACTTGTTAAAATTTAACAGGGAAGGTAAGGAAGAAGTTTTCTTTTGGTTTTCAGTTAGTGGCAGCATGCCATCCTTGAACATAGCACTCTTTGTTTTTTCCGATACTCATGTCTCAGTGTTCACTTTCAGTTCAGCTATTACTTCGAGTTTTTTTTACTCCTCCTCTTGTCCATTCTACCTGGGGAATCTGATCATGTCTCCTACATGACAGATAAGTCTAGTTGTTCTATCTATAAAGTTAAAAGTTTCCTTGGGTCATCTCTGTGTCATGCTCACTGTTCAAGGATTTAACTCAATGTCTGATCTATATCATGATCCCATCATTGTCGTATCTGTTATCACTTATGTCTCCCTTCCGTTACCTAGTTCCTAGTCACTTTTGTGATCCGTTGGAGGATCTATTGCCTTCCTTATCACAGTATGGTTCCGCATTAGCACTTCCTGATGATGAATACCTAGAGTTTTGACAATTGTACCTCATGATTCACTTTCATTATTGGTGAATTCCTCTGCTTCATTTGTTGATTATCCCCTATTGATCGATAATCTGTTGAATCTACTCCATGTTCGACTCCAATAAAATCTATTCACATGGCTTGGATTGTACTGGTTCTTTGAGATTGTTTATGAAGACCTTATTTTCCTATCTATGGACTAAGTTGTGCAAGAATATGTTGTACCTATTTACACAGCTTCTAGATATTTGAAGACTCATCATTATTGTATATTGTGGCTTCGGTCCACCTTTGTAATATACGTGGTCTTGTACCCGTATTATATGATGTACTCAAAATTTGTAAAGGAGATAGTGTTCAAGTATATTGAACATAGCGTCCTTAGATATAACTTTGTATATGACATTATTATGTATTTGTTTAAGGTACTACCCCTTCTCCATTGGATTTCTGAGTTCTCCAAAGATAATGATTATAATGTATTTCGGCCATCGCTTTCCTCTGACCTCATACATTAGGGGGCATCTATTATCAACCCAAATGGAACTTCTTTGTCTGAGTGCCGACACTTCATATGTTGGTACACAAAAGGACACTTATGGATTGAAGGTTTCCTAAACACTATAGATGGGCATGACATGAGATGCATTCACTATCCAACCAGCTTGCCATTTTACCTTTCTATATGTTGATTTCCGTACATGACTATCTCCACAGCAACTCGTGTACATACGCGACTATTCTCATTGCAACCCACATACAGATATGTATGCAGGTTTCCCTTATAGCAACTCGCGTGTCATATGTGGGTTTCCAGTATCAATAGTCATGTACACATCCATTCGACATTAAAAATAATAAAGCATGATTAATGGATATTTGTTCACCCCTAGTCATTAACTATCTCAACTGTCTCAACCTCCTCAACCTTCAAAACTGCTCTATTTCCCAAAGTATAAATAGAGGCCTTTGGGAGGGCATTAATCAATCATACTTGGAGAGCAAAGTTATACCGGTGGTATATCTTCAGAAGTATTTGGAGTAGTAGAACTTAGAATCCTTTGGTTGTAGAGGAGTCCTTGTCTCGGGCGTTGGGTTGTACACTTATCTCATTCACTATTGTTTAAGATAATTCTTCTTCCAACTTCGTGTTGAGTCTCTTTCATGTATCATGTTTGATGAATATTTTTGATTAAGAACTCTATATATTTTTCAATTA
This sequence comes from Pseudotsuga menziesii, assembly GCA_001517045.1. NCBI lineage: Eukaryota > Viridiplantae > Streptophyta > Pinopsida > Pinales > Pinaceae > Pseudotsuga > Pseudotsuga menziesii. The sequence continues at coordinate 208,895 of LPNX011017124.1, forward strand.
ACTTGTCATATATACATGTATAAGATTGTACTTGGAGAATTTTCTCTTTGCAGGTGAAGGAGGTGCATCCCTGAAATCTTTGGAGAGAAGCAAAGCGGGAGAAGAGAAAGCTTGGATCAACCATCATTAATCGGGTGAGTTCAACATTTATTCCTATTCATTTTCTGTACTTTAAAGCTGATTGTTTGCAAGTTTTAGAAGTACGTTGGTAACCCCAGACCCTAGGTTACAAGGGTGTTTATTCCTGAACAACACATGACTAAACCAGACAAACACACAGTATGATGGCGGATAATGCATTCTTTCGAAAGACTCAAAGGAGTGACACAACTCATGAAAGTGGATCATCATGGAGATCATCTGAATACCCAATTGACTAAAATGATATGAAGACAAGTGCCATGTTCAAAGGTAACAACAAACTACTGCCATTTATTTGCAAAATGATTCCCTTCCCATTTTCCCCATCATGGTTGATGAGTGCCTCTTTTCGGTTTTATGAGTTCAAATAAGGTAACAAATACTTATTATAGCTCATCCAAAGACAAGTCCAAACTCATATGTTTTATGAACCTGAGAGAGGAGGGGTTCGCTCCCAAAAGAGGGTCTCTCAATGTTTAATTTAACGAGTCCAAGGAAAGAAAACTCAGTATCGTTCATGTTTAGAGAGTCTGGACGACCATGGAAGAAGACTCCATAGGGTCCTTTTTCGTAAAATAGTTCACCTGAACAAAAAAAGTGACAACCTACCGTCAGACGAACGACTCTTCAAATGCTTTAACGAGTGTGAAAAAGACAAGATCACTTGACAATCTTTTTGTATTTAAGGAGCCTGAAAAGAGTTTAAATAAGACTCCATTAGGTATCTTTTCACGATGAGAGATTTTACAAGCCTGAAAAGAATCAGAAACGGACTCAGACCTTTGATGCTAAGTTTTGAGAGCATGACCAAAGTGTCGCAATAAACGCTAAAAAACAAACTCCCAAAACTTTACTGCTACCGCTCTTCTATCGTGCAATGGCTTGAAAAACGAGTGTTAAATGCTCCAATAATTGACATTAAAGGATTACGACTAATAGATTTTGAGTAATAAATGATTTTAAAACAAAACTATAGCATGTCAAACCCTAAAATGTATATAAAATTCATGTAAATAGTAAAAAATCAAAACATTTTACCATTTACCCATAGTGGAGAGCCTTTGGAGCATTTTCTTAGCCAGATTTTCAGCCGCTGATATCGGGAGCATCCACCATTAGATTCATGCACCGTTAGTTCTAGGTGACATCCTAGACCCTACTCTTTCATTTCATGCCTTCAATTTTGATTTTTGATGGTGTTTTGGGGTTATATCGCGAGCCCTAAAACCATGGAAGCGGGAATCGGTCTTATCCCTTGTTGGGTAAGTAGTATCCCACTTGAACCGTACCGAAAACACTATGCATAGGAGGTGCCACCGCCTGTCCTTAATGGGACACAAGTGGTGCCATTTGTGGATAAATATAAATGGTTGCATAAGAAAAACTAGCTCACTTTTTTTGATTTGAATGATTGGGAATGCTTCTAATTAGTCTCGTGATGGTTTTTGACATGGTTTTATTGATAAAAAATGGTCATATGGAAAGAGAGGCAACATGACAACGACGATGCCTTCACCGAATGAAATGCAGGTTGTATAGCCACATTGAGAGACTACGGGCTCTTAAGTTATTCTGCACACCCAGTATGGTATCGCATGAATGACTACTAGAGCATATACTCCCGATGTGGAATCTGGAGCAACAATATTTCGAGGTTGGTGCTCACATATTGACAGTTGAGTTAGAGTACATCTACTTAATGATAGACCTTTCGAGACGGGATGCTCCCATCTCGTTGATTGGTTCCCATGGGGGGGACATTACTACTCAGGAGTTGATAGACCGCCACTGCATTCCTGGGACTAGGACATCGGGGAAGAAAATTCCCATAAAATCAATGGTGGATGGCCCTCTATGGACCATGTTGTTTACCATGCAAAGAGTGGAGGGAAGCCAAGGAGTACACCAGGCATCTAGAGAGCATATGCTCTATTCCATAAATGCCATGGCACCTACTGTCTTCAACTAGGAGGAAGCTCTACTTTTGATCTTCAAGGAACAACTGACCAAGTGTCGACAGGGGGAGCTGAAGCAATTTGGTTTTGGTTCCATTCTAGCTTGATTCTTTTTCAAGTGGGTTCCATATATGAGACCCCAGGTGGTATTTACAGAGTTGAGGGCATGGGACCCTCGCATGCAGAGGTGGGTCCGAATTATGGCCTATACTGGAGTGAGTAGAGGCAAGGTAAAGTTCAATGACCTATTCTTTCGATGGTTGAGAGATCAGCTCCTCATTGTGGAGGACTATGCATATGTGGGCGATGAATTCAGTGGTGACCTTGACCTATCGCTCCCACCTGGTGGACAGTGGGGTGATATCGGTAAGAAACAAAAGACCCTAAAATGGAAATAGTGTTTTTATGTTTTGATGTTTTATATTTTTTATGTTTAGTAACGAGACTTGAATGGTTTCATGTAGACATCGGAGCAGCACGACCTGGGGGAGCCTCCCCTTTAGACAGGAAAGCCGGAGCCTGTTTTGTACCATAGGGTGATAATGTGACAGGGGAGTTAGAGGAAAACCTGGAGATTTTGACTCTAGACATCCTGGACGCCTTGATCAATGACCTCCCACTAAGGTATCAGAGGCCTACAGGGGGATTATTGGGTCACTTTAGTAGACTGCTACATAGAGTAGCCTGGGCATTGATGTGTTACAATGAGCATCATTAGATGCATGATGTATCCACTGAAAGCTGATAGCTTCAGCACTTTGGTATGATTATTTTTTACTTGAAATCCTACACGCTTCAGATGAGGTTTGGTGACCTATTTTTTGTAACACATGTTCAT
>LPNX011017124.1:211959-237933 GCA_001517045.1 Pseudotsuga menziesii
CATTGTGTTCCCTAGGGATATTCCTATAGGTGATTGTTTCAAATGACCTTTCTAACAAACGTACCCTCTGGAAGAGATAGCGAAGCACAGGATTCCTAATGGTATAGACATGGTTTAGATGACAAACCACAAGTTGTGAGTCCATTAAGACTACCAAGTTGTGAACATCTTGGGAGGCAGCTTCAGCCATAATACCTATTACTGCTCGATACTAGGCGATATTGTTAGTAGCAGGACCAATACAAACCGCTCCCGAACTAACCAAATTGTAAGATTGGGAATAGAGAACCCAAGCCAGTGAGGAAAGATTCAATGTGTGGAGGTAAGCACCATCAGCGAAGTCGTAGAAAGCCATCTTCTCTGCATGGCCAAAACATGGTATAAACATATGCAGACACTAAACTTAAAACCATATTGAAAATACTTAAGCACACTGAAAGTCAAGTAATATACATATATACAAGATGCTATCCAAGAGAGATCTAGGAATAGTACCTCTTCAGGTATAACCCATTGCGAGGTTTGTTATAGATGATTTTACCACTCCAGGTGAATCACACTTGTATGGCCTTCCCCTGTCCCTCTACAGACTCCTTAGACCCCTTGGACCATTTTTTTTCCTTTGATGTTTCCTTGAACATCCCTTAAAACATGTGAAAATTCATATACGTGAATTTTAAATCCCTAATTGCATATATACGCGGTTTTGACCTCTAAAACTGTGTACATCGGGATGTGTGCATAATCCAAATCCTTTTGGAGTTTTCCTTGACATGGATCCGACTCACTTGACTCCTGGCCTTCCATATGCCTTGAGATCGCTCGAATTCAACCTTTCATTAGCCCTTTCAAAAGCTATATAAGGAACTCTTTGGTACATTGAAGGAATATGAGAGAATTGATAGCAAATAAACTATAGTCCATTGTTGTCGGAACTTATGCTTGAGTTTGCATCCCTTTGTCCCTTGGAGTACTTTTGTGTTCTTCCCAAGCTTGCCTTTTTCTTGTGAGCTTGTTGTCGAGAGATGTAGGATTGAGGTGGTGGAGGCCCAAGTGGGGGATTCAGTTTCTTCGATTCACAGACATACCGACAGAGGTTGTATCCATTGTAATATCTGATTTTATATTAATAGAAATATCTTTTCCTATCCAATAATGTATGTTTGAATGAATATTTTATCCATGGATGTTTTCAAATGCTTATACATTGTTGATTATATATGCTAGAATAGATCTAACACCAATATATATAGTATGCTTGTATTGTTTACTTGTTGTTGAGGAAGTAATCTATCAATTCAAGATGAAGTTGGAAAGCTCAATGGAGATCTACTTCAACCGTCTGGAATAAGGTACAAGGTCTGATCCTTTAGTGTTAGACATTTACTTTCTATTGCATATTGGAAAGGATTGATTTCTGGAGTCAAGCTGTCTGTTGTGGTACCCCAAGCCATAGGAATTTCTCTCCGTAACAGAATTGGTGACTCCACTGGGGATGTTCCTTATTTTTCTTTGGGGTTTTGGGGCACAATAGGCTTGATATTCTTGACTTGCTCTTTGTTTCTCCTTGTTTATGTGTTGCATTTTATAGTATGTTCATCCATTGACACTCCCCTTTATTGGTTTGAACCTTGGACTTATTTTTACCACTTCCTTCTCTGTATATGCAGGTTTTTGGCCAAAAGTCGTGTACATACACGGATTTTTGGCCAAAAGTCACGTATACACACAGGATTTTGGAAAAAATCTGCGTATACATGTAGGTTTTTGGCCAAAAGTCGCGTACATCCTCCCTTTTGGTGAGTTTGATGTTGTGGGAAGTTGCTGGGTGGGTTGTGAGCGTGGTTGGGTCTTCCTTGGGTTTGATGTTGTCTGTTGGATGCTTCCTTTGTGACCAGAGACTGTTTTTTCATTGATTTTTCTTTGAAAGTAGTTTTATTCATTTATCCTTTTTTTTTTGACATTAGTGCATTACTCTTTTTTGTCTCAGTGTCTTGCTGGGCTTGTCTTTTATACTTGCTGTAGAGACTGAGAGTTTTAGATGACTTTTATTGCATTTTTCATTCTTTTATATTGAAAAGTACAAAGTAGTTGCACTCTTAGTTGCATATTAGATATGGATTTGATGAGGTACTTGCATTGGATTGCTTGGATGAGAGTTGTGTTTAGGTTTTCATATATGAAGGATTGCATTGGCATTCAGAAATGAATATATATTTATGAATCTCATGTAGTGGCATACCCTGTTTTTCATTTGACAAAGATTGCACTTAGGATTGTTTATTATGGTGTGCACTTTTATTTCACTGCTGGGTCTTCATATCACTAGTTGCACGGCCATTTCCCTTCGAGTAATTACAGCCAACTAAAATCAATGCATAATAAAATGAATTACACTCTTTTCTTTTATAGGGTGCACCAACAAGATTAGGTTTTAGGTTCTTGGAATATTTCATTGTGAGTAAATTCTCCAAGACCACTAAACGAAACATGTATGTGTCTATCCAAGTGAGTGTGTGAAATTCCTTGGTATAACCAGTGTTTCTCAGGATCCTCCTCTCAAAAGGGAGTTAAGCACGAGGCAGTGTGAGCGGTTATTGATTGGGATGACCCCTAGTCATAACTGAGTAGCACCGAAGATATTTCCAGGATTGTATTCATATATGGGGGCTCTTTCAAGAGTTTCAGTCTTTGCTACCCTTCCCATACGGTCAATCCCACCTACGACTGTCTCCCTGAGCATTGATTATATTGAGGTGACCTTAGTTTCCTTACCTAGGTTATCAAGGGGGTATTTGCAGAGGTTATTCTATAGGTGTCCCGGCCAGGTTGGGGTCAGACAGCACAGTCGCTTTATGTGTTGAAGCTGAGGGCCACAATAATTGGTTACGTACCTTTGCTTATAGTGTATGGGAGTTTCGAGCCTCTCCTAGGCGAGACATACCCATTGCATTTGAGAGCTCACATATCCTCCCCTTGGTTTGCTTGTATTTTGGCTGTAGATTTTCTTAGGAGTGTGCTCTTTGTGCGCTAGTTGGCCTTTGGGATCGCGGTTACTTGAGTATTTATGCTCTCTTGATTTTGGGTCCTTTTATTTTTGGCATGGCTAGTATCCTATCACCTATCCTTGGTCCTAGTACAGACCCTGGTGTCAGACTTGGGGGCATCACAGCCCCTTACCGTTTTCATAGATTTGGGAATGGTCAAATTCCATCCTCTACTCCATTTGTGGAGGATTTTTATTCCCTTCGCTCATTATTTACATCAGCGGTCACCCTCACGGGGGTGGTAGTGGATATGTGAACGTTGGGTCTACACTTTACTTTCCTTTTTTATGTCCCATCGTTCACCACATTGTTTCCTTTGGGTGCAGTTGTCATGATCATTCCTCCCTATTCCCTATAGTTTGGATTCTTTATTAACTATTTTGGGTTGTTTTAGACTAATATGGATGTCATGTAGGATCCGGTTTTTGTACACTCTCTCCGTGGTTTTGACCCGTTCGTTCCTATCATAGGTATTATTTCTGAAATGACATATAGGTTAGGATATCACATCCATCTGAACTTATGCATTGCCTTATGACCATTCCATCTTAACGTTAGGTACGAACCCATTCCATGGTATCACGGAACCTTCATGCTGTTGTTAGAAGTGGTACTATGTGAATGGTAGAGATTTCCTATACATGGGTGTCCTAGTTAGCTCCCTTTTGCATTTGGCACCCATGCTGTGAGTCCTCTCTTAGGTCCGAGAGTCCCTTTTAGTCCCTCCATGTCCTTGAGCAAGAGCCTCATACTCCTCTTGAACTTTATGTTGGCCATTTTTCCTTGGGACTCCCTTATGTCAAGTTGTAATTGCATTATCATGAGCTTTTCCTGCCTTATTGAGCTTTATGCTGGCTTCCCTGACATTGCGTTTCAGACATATAGCCTAAGCTTGTCTCATGTCTAGCCATGCAGAGCCTTTTTATATATCCTTTGCAGCTTGATTCCCTTTTTACCGGGAGGGGATTTTCCCCTGAGTGTCGATATCCTACACATGTGTCCTTGCATTGAGCATAGGTATGTTCCACTGCTTGGAACTAGTTTTTTTTCCCCTATGATACTCATCTCCTCCTAGTCTGTAACTATAAAGTAGTTTTATTCTTTTTCAAGCTTTTTAAATATTTGAAAAAGTCCAAAAAAATCAAAAAACCAAAAAGCCGGACAAGGAAAGATGTTATATTTGGCAATTGTCGAGTCGTGTTGCCTTCAAACAGAGCACTGTATATCACATCCATTGGTTAGGTTTATAGTTTGACTTTAGGAGTTGTACTCATTTATCTGATTTTATCTCCACCGACTGGTTAAGCTTCTAGTCCCCATGGAGCCTCTGTCGATGCCTCTTGTATCACAGAGATGTCCCAGTTGTATATATCAAGTCTATGCTGCCTTTATATAAGTCACCATATGCCGTTATGCTCTTGTTCGAAGGAATTTGTAACCTGAGTCGGCCATTCCTCAGTTATCTTGACTTTGCATGTCGGCCATTCCTGGTACAGTTACTAGTTCGTGCACCTTATGATTGATTCCTTCCACATTATATAGCTTTGCTGAGTACCTTGTGTTGGATGATGGGGGATGTCTTAATTCCCTCCTTCCAGCGGATTTCATCCCATCGACTTCATATCATTTATTCTGGGATTGGAATCTAGAGTCATTTTGAGTGCCTTGAGACTTGCAATCATCAGTGGCAGGTTCTCTCGCCATCGATAGTATTTGGGAATACATCAATGTCCCCTGATCGATGGATCCTCTCAAGTGTTTGACCTCAACACATCTTTTCGCACTTGTTAGTTTTCACTGTAGTACCTTGATTCCCATTTTCATTATCGGTGGGTGATCTCACATCTATTAAAGGTATACATCAATGACCGGTAATCAGACGATGGACTACTATGTTTGACCTCGACATCTCTATTCACATAGTAGGGCATCTACTTGTAGCAATTTGTGTAGAAGACTTTCCAGATTGGTGGCATCTCTTATATGCTACCTCCTTGATCGTGCCAGTGTTCATGAGATTTCAGCTCTTGTGACTTGATTCCAGTATATGTCAAACATTTCCAGCCATTATGGAGATCTTGATCCATTATATATCTTCAACCATTATGGATATCATGGTCCTTTGTATATCTTCATCATGGAGATTCTGATTTATGTATATTGTACGTGGTGATGACCACTTATGTGATATGTTGTATCATGCCTATTCATGGCCATTTTACTCTTATGTATCCAGGACTGCTATATGTATTTGTAGTATGTGCATAGTTGTATCATTGTACTATGCTGATTGGGTGGCTGGTCTTACATTTGGGATCCTTCATTACTCCACTTCTGGGATGGACTTATAATGTATTTCGGCCATCGTATGACCCCTATGACCTCACACATTAGGGGGCATTTGTTATAGCTGATTTTACCACTCTAGGTGAATCACACTTGTATGGCCTTCCCCTGTCCCTCTACAGACTCCTTAGACCCCTTGGACCATTTTTTGTTCTTTGATGTTTCCTTGAACATCCCTTAAAACATGTGAAAATTCATATACGCGACTTTTAAACCCCTAATCGCATATATACATGGGTTTGACCTCTAAAACCGTGTACATTGGGATGTGTGCATAATCCAAATCCTTTTGGAGTTTTCCTTGACATGGATCCGACTCACTTGACTCCTGGCCTTCCATATGCCTTGAGATCGCTCGGATTTGACCTTTCATTACCCCTTTGAAAAGATATATAAGGAACTCTTTGGTACATTGAAGGCATATGAGAGAATTGAGAGCAAAGAAACTATAGTCCATTCTTTTCGGAACTTGTGCTTGAGTCTGCATCCCTTTGTCCCTTGGAGCACTTTTGTGTTCTTCCCAAGCTTGCCTTTTGCTTGTGAGATTTCTATCGAGAGATGGAGGATTGAGGTGGTGGACGCCCAAGTGGGGGATTCAGTTTCTCTGATTTGCAGATGTGCCGACAGAGGTTGTATCCATTGTAATCTTTGATTTTATATTAATAGAAATATCTTTTCATGTCCAATAATGTATGTTTGAATGAATATTTTATCCATGGTTGTTTTCAAATGATTATACATTGTTGATTATATATGCTAGAATAGATCTAACACCAATATATATAGTATGCTTGTATTCTTTACTTGTTGTTAAGGAAGTAATCTATCAATTCAAGCTGAAGTTGGAAAGCTCAATGGGGATCTACTTCAACCATCCGGAATAAGGTATGAGGTTTGATCCTTTAATGTTAGAAATTTACTTTCTATTGCATATTGGAAAGGATTGATTTCTGGAGTCAAGCTGTCTGTTGTGGTACCCCAAGCCATAGGAATTTCTCTCTGTAACAAGGTTGTCCTAATGGGATTCCACCATAGTCCACGATCTCGTAGGCCCCTTTCTCTAAAACTTTGGAAATAATGAAAGCACCATACCACATGGATTCGAACTTTCCTTTCCCTAATTTCTCATATCTCTGATCATAAGTCAAAATTAGGTCACCCTTGTTAAAGGCATGAGGTTGGACAGATTTGTCATATTGCGCCTTGACTCATTTCTTGTGAGCCTCATTAGCCAAGGAAGCATCTCTTCTATTTTCATCAAGGTTGTTCGAGTATAAAAATCTCTCTTCCTCTACGGAAGTGTCTTGGAGAAGTTCAACGACAAGTTTCAAGGATGGAATCTGACATTGAATTGGTAAGACAGCTTTGAGTCCATAGACAAGCTAGAAAGGTGTTAAACCAGTAGCTATTTTCACTGAAGTCCTGTAAGCCCAAAGAGTGGAGAAAAGGATGTGGTGCTAGTTGGATTTATGGTCTCCGTCCATTCAACGAAGCATCATTTTAAAAACTTTATTAATGGTCTTGACCTGACCATTAGCTTGCCGATAATAGGGAGTAGAGTTTTCATGATGAAAACCTAGCTTGGCACTTAGTTCATCCATCATTTGATTATGGAAATGTGATTTGTGATCAGTAACTATGGACTGCAGGACTCTGAATCTCGCTATGACATGATTGAATAGGAAGAGAGCGGCAGTCTTACCGTCCTCTGCATATGTAGGCTTGGCCTCAGCTCACTTTGTAAAATAGTCAACGACTACGATGATGTAACCATGCCCCCTGGTTGAGGTAGGTGTACAATGCATATAATCAATCCCCCATTTGGAAAAAGGGCCAACGGTAATGACGAGGTGTGGCTGAGCAGGATTTGTGCACTTTTTTGGATAAAAATGTAGACAGGGTGGGAATTTCTTAACAACCTCATGAAAATCTTTAAAGATTGAAGGCCAAAAATAGCCAGCGTGAAGGATTTTTTGGGCTTTAACCATCCCAGATAAATGACCGCCACATGCTCCGAAGTGGAAATCATTCAATACTTGTTCAGCTTCCTCATGGGTAAGGCATCGTCGTAGAATGGAATCGATACCACGTCTATACAAAGTGTCATTCAAGATGAGGTAGTATTTTGCATGGTGACGGATATGGCAGCGATTGTCACGGGATAGATTTGGCTGAAATCTTTGTGTTTGGAGATAAATGAGAAAATATTCATACCATGGGTCAGCAGTGCTTATCAGGAACAGGAATTCATCCTAAAATGAATCACTGGGCTCAGATTCTGTCGAAGTACAGGGAAGATCACACATGAGCTCGACAAAGACCAAGGATTTCTTTGATGTGGATTTGGAAAATTCCAAATCAAAATCTTATAGTATGACTATCCATCAGGAGTAGTTTCCCCCGAGCACCTGATGAGTCAGTATGTAGTACATAGGGTTCTGGTCTGCTAATAAAGTGGTTGTGTGAAGCAAAATGTAGTGACAAAATTTTTGAACGGCAATGACCGTGGCCAATGCTAATTTCACCAAGTATGAATATCAGGTTTTAGAATCCATAAGATTATTACTAGCATAGTATATCACGTGCTCCTGACCGTTGGGATTTTCTTGCACCAAAAACATAGCCATGGTAGTAGTGGAGGAAGTAATATATAAGAGAAAATCCTTTGAATAATCTGGGGGGTGTATCACTGGTGAATGAGTCAGAGCATGTTTGAGATTATCAAAGGATCATTGGGCTTGGTCATCCCAATATAATGGAGTGTCCTTCTTAAGGAGATGCATATAACCATGTGTTTTCTCTGTAAAATTACACACGAAACGATGGAGAAAGTTTGCCTTCCCTTGTGAAATTTGGAGTTCTAGAAGGTTGGTTGGGGCTGGTAGAGCTAAAATAGCAGCAATTTTCAATGGATCTATCTCAATGCCATCCTTAGAAACCACACAACCTAGCAAGCATCCCTTCTCAACGTAGAAAACACATTTATGAGGATTTTCGCCGTATGTTATAATGTGGCATCTCAAGAAAATGTCTCTAAGATGACCAGGGTGTTCCTGCCGTTGCTGTGAATGAACAGGGAGGTTTTCAAGGTACGGTTCAACAATATGTTTTATATTGTGAAACACATAGGACATAGCACGCTAGAAAGTGGCTTCAACATTTTTTAGGCCAAATGGTAACTTACTATATGCAAGGGTTCCCCATGGGTAAATGAATTCCGTCTTGTGCTGATCGATGGGTAAAATCTCAATCTAATTATAACCCAAAAATCCATCCATAAATGAGAAGATGACACTTATGGCATAGTTGTCGATAATCTGGTCGATATGCAGAGTGGGAAAGTTGTCTTTGGGACAAAATTTGTTCAAATATCTAAAATTGATGTAGACTCTAATGGTGCCTTGTTTTTTGTTGACAGGTATGACGTTCGATACCCATTCCGTCAATGGTACAGGATAAATAAATCATGCTTTGAGAATTTTCTCTATTTCAGCTTTGATAGCTGTGGCTTTTTGTGGATGGAATTGCCTTAGTTTTTCCCTGAAAGGTTTAGCAGTGGGATAGGTTTTTATTTCATGGACCATAATGGATGGGTCTATCCCCAACATTTATTCATAAGACCAGGCAAAAATATCACGAAATTCTTTGAAAAGTGCCTTGTATGCTTTAGATTCTTCTGCCGAGCAGTTCTTCCCAACATGAACATGCTCAAGGGTACCAAGATTGGCTGATATGTCAATTGGATTTGTTTGAGTAATGTTGCATAGGTTTCCTTTAGAATCTGTGTCTTGCAACAATATAGGATTTTGAGGTGTGTTGAAAATATCAGTGGAAAAAAGGGATGCAAAATAAAGGTCTACCAAACTGGTGTTGGGGAGGAAAGAGGATCTATGATGATGATCCTCCCAGATAGGCTCATTCGTACTCATGATCTCCATAATGGACTCATCGAAGGGAAAAGTCTCGGAGAGATAATCCATAATATGAAGAGAGGGTTCTAACTAGTAGGGCAGGTGGTAAGGGTCCAAAGCCATCATATCAAGTTCATCAGTGTGGTCATCGAAAAGGGTTTGAATAACATTATACATTTCTTCATGTGGACTCAATGAGGTGGAATCAACAATTTGTTTTCCCTTTGGATCGTAATCAAATGGTGAAATCATATTTACTGTCATTGTGTCTGTGTTAGGAGGTGTGGACGAAAAACTCCCCATAAAGGACGAATCCTTCAACATGCCTACCCCAATCGACTGGTAAGGAGGAGGGGACTAGCCTAACATAGGGATGTTATTAGCCATAGAGGTAGTAACATCTGGTGTATAGAAATTGAGCTGGTCAATGGTGAGAATTATCCCTAGATGTAGAAATTAGACAGTTCTAAATATTGTCAAAGTTCCAGAAGTCATGGCATAAAACCAATTTCTTCCTAGAAGGAGGTTATAATCTAATAGGGCGTCTACTACTTCCACTTGAATAGAAACAAATTTTCCCCCAAGATCAACTGAAAGGGATAGTATGAGACCATGGGGCTAGAAACCTCATCCATTAAAGGATTTCAGAGTCATAGGTGATGTTACAAGCTCGGGAGAGCCAATAGCTTTCCAACAAGACAGGGACAAAACCGAAGTCGAAGCTTCTTCATCTAAGACAGTTCTAAAGACATTCTTTCCGACTACTTTCATTATGATTTGGAAAGTGAGTTTGTGAGGTAGTCTAGACTTATAGTTCTCGACATTGAAATGAATCAAATTAGTATTGTTCAGGTCTATATCTCCTAACGTAGTTAACAAGTTTTTATGTTGTGTAGGACAACTTTGGAGTACTTCCAAGGTAGACATTGTACATGGTTCCTGAGCAAGATATTCAACTAGATTATAAAATTAAGTAGCTCGGGCATTAGGGTTAAAAACAACCTTCCTAAGAGTACTCTTCGGTGGACACAAAACCATGTCGAGATTAGGCTTCTCAATGGTTAGGGGAATAGTAGACGAGGACTTGGGAGAACCAGTAGAGGGAGCTTTTACCGAAGAAGAATTGTCTTCTTTCTTGTTTGTGGGTTTGTCATAACTCTGACTTAGAGTTTGCAAACTAATAGTATCCGAGGACATCATCCAAATTTCCTTTGAAGAAATAGAGTTTCCCTGATCAGACATGTGGTCTATCAGTTGTTGGTGAGAGGGAAAATGATTCGTGAGAACTGTGGGTGCGGGATTAGTTTTCAAAAATTGGGTAATTTCATCCCAACGAGGTCACTCTTTTGTGAAATGGTCACCTCCACATAGAAAACATGGATATTTTTCTTTTCTTTTCCCTTTATTGTTGTCGTTGGTGTTTGGTTTGGGATTCTCCTGTTGGTTTCAAGGATTTTTGTTTTTAGTTTTACCTGTCTTTTTATTGTTTTCGGGCGTTTCAATACTCTGAATGGAATTGACCTCGGGGGAAACCTTGGGAGTTGAAGGAGTAGGGGTGGAAGTCAGGGGTTGCTTGGCAGGTTTTGCTACTGACGGGGACTAGATTGAACCAACAATCCCATCAATAGTGGTTTCTGCTGGTGGCTTTGTAGGATCAATGCTTGGGCGAGGAGCTTGAGGGATCAAGTCATACAAAGTTATGGACTGGGAATAGACCAAGTCCATATATTGGGCTTGACTAATGGCTTGATCTTCAGTAATGACACCACCCATAGCCACATATCGGGCAATTGGAGGCAACAAAGATTTAGTAAACCAATCAGTTAACAACTGATCCAGGATAGGAGCCTTAATAAATCCTCTTTTCCTTCTCCACTCATGGATATGATCGGATATGTGGGTGGAGGTGTTCTGTCATAGAGAATTTAAGAGATCAATACCCATTTCATAATGGATAGGAAGCTGAAAGTGTGTAAGAAACATAGTTTCCAATGAGCCAAAATCCACAAACGAATGTTGTGGAAGTTCAATGTACCATTTTGTGGTTGTATCGGTCAAAGTTCGCTGAAAGAGTCTTAAACAAACTAAATCATCCATAAGGGAGTTTCAAGAACACCACAAATGGAATGTCATGACATGGTTTTTTGGATCATCTCCCTGCTTCCCATTGAATTTTGGAATGTCCAATGGTAACTTTACCGGAATGGGAGGCCAGGAGGGGTTATGTCGAATGGGATCATTAATCAACTTGGACAAATCAGGCAAGTACAAAGTTGCTAGGAAAGATAACTGACGATTAGGTTTCACATACTGGTAATATTGATATGGAATATAAGTACCAGTAGGACCATAAGTAGATTGATATACAGGTTGTTGTGATGAAGAACCACTGAAAAATCGGCCCGCAGGGGGTTGATTTCTAGGATCAGGACTGTTAGGATCACTGGGGCCTTTGAGACCACCAGACCCTCCAGAACCTCTAGGAGGTATACCTTCGGATCCTCCAGAACCACTAGGAGGAGGGTCACCAGACCCTCCCGAACCATTAGAAGGGAAGCCACCAGGCCCCGCAGGACCACTAGGACCATTAGGACCATAAGGAGGAAAGCCACCATGCCCTCCAGGACCTTTAAGCCCCCTAGGGGGAGGACCTCCATAAGGTGGTCCTCTAACACCCCCTGCAGTATGTATAGGTATACCCCCCATAGCTGGCATATAAGACTAGTTAGGTTTCCCCCATGGCATGAAAGTATTACTAGGATATGGAATTTCAGCATAACGCATTCTTGTAGGGTCAGGTTGATAATTAGTGTTTCCTACAGGTACTTGATTCACTGTGTAACCATAACTCCAAGAGGTTTTATTGGTTACAGGTTGTGCCCCCAAGGGATGACCTGAACTAGATGGGGGGTTAACCACATTTGTGTGGGTTGGAGGGACATAAATTGTAGTTTTCTATATACTAGAGGTCTATCCATGACTAGGTATAATTCCAGTGACAGATAACATAGGTTGTGCTGGGGGTTTCCCCCCAACACTAGAAGGTATCGATGAAATAGGAATTGAATGTTGAGCCCCAGGTGCAGAAGACCCGGGAGGATTGGGAACATACATAATATGGGAGGTGGTAGGGTTGGTAGTTTGACCTGGATTATGTGGATTCATAGTGTGATCTAGAATCAGTTCAATGGGTCTCATAGGATCGGTAAGTGAACGATATCCCACAGGATCAATTGCGGAATGAGGTGGTGGTGTGCCCAATTTGTTGTCTATTTTCTTCTCAATTTCTTGTGCATGGAGAATAGCCACCTAGTAATTTAAATGGGTGCCAAATGAGGAAATGGCTTGTCCTATAGACGTATCCCGAAACGGAGCATTGGGACCATAATCGGAACGGGTAGTATAATCAACATGACCTTCTATGGGAGAATGGAACGAAGTATTACCCCGAGAAGGTTGTTGGACCAAGGGAGGCGAGTGCGAAGGATATTGACCTCCGATTTATGCAACCACATTTTCTCCCACTTGGGAGTTGGTAGCATCTCCTTGGTCGATAGCTTCCATAGGATTTTGTCCTGAAATGGGAATAAAATTAGGTGGAAAGCCCTGTACTCTTCTGGACTATCTTAGCTCAACCAGTTTGTACCGTTCCTATCTAACCTAGGATCTCAAAACTAGAAAACACACCAAAAATTTCCCTACTCAAGCTATAGGCCAAACAAGCAAACTTAAATGACAGGAGGAGTTCATATAGTTAGGTCTCTCACTAGGATTATCAAGAAGGTTCCACTCATGATATACCTCAAGGGTACCTGTGTAGTAATCTCCCCGGATGCTATTTTCAATGTACGGATCCAAACAAGACGACCAAAGGGCTTTTCTCATATAGATAAGGTATCCTAGTGGGGCCTCCCGATATACACAAGGTACATGGGAGCTCAAATCGGTAGTAGTGCTATCTAATGCATAACCATTCACAAGGGGCCTTCCTATATACAATCGAGTATGTGAAGTACCTTTCTATATACCTCAAGGGTATGTGAAAGGCCGTTTGATATACCGACAATATGTGGAAGAACCGTGCGAGTCCTGGGATGTAATGCAGATGAGTAACGATAGCTCCTATTCTTAACGATGCCCGAACACGTCTCTAGCCTATCACTCAAATTTCTATGTAAATTTTAGCCTATAAATACCATTAATTTTAAAGTGGACGGTTAGGTGAATGCATGGAATTTTGACAGAAAAACTAAAACCATGCAGAATGTAGATGCAAATATTTCACTTTACCATTTGTGGCATGCCTACCTACAGGATGGAAAGAGAGTATTTTCTTTTTGTTTTGAAAAACAAAAATTCCCAAACAACTACTTTGAACAAATAAAAATCAAAGACAAGCAACACATTCCAAACTCATTTTTCTTTTTGAAAGCAATCAAAAGAGTAAGATTCTCTTTTCCTAAAATAAAAACAACAAGCACTCTACATGCATATGCACTCTATTTTTTTTATTTTTCTTGAAACATAGATAGATCTAACTTAAAACTACACTATTTTTTCTTTTGGTGAGATAGTACTAATGCAAAAGAGACAAAAGAACACAGAGAACCTGAAATATTGTGAGGCTAATCAGAGATCCAATGCCTTATGCTCAATAATGATATTGAACTAATCTCAATCAACAAATTTTCTTTTTTTTTAATGCAAAAAGAAGTCCTCTCTGAAAAAAAAATGAAATCAAGATGCTAATAAAATGGTTTTTCTTTCAGTATTCATAAAAGATATGAAAAGAGAACTAACTGAGACCTAAGCTTTCAAAAAATTCCTTTCACAATCACAACCAACAAGCATGGAAGCAAATGAATAATCAACAAGCCTAATCTAGCTTTTGAATTCTTCAACCAAACCAATCTTTTACCACAGAATTTTCAACCATGAGCATTAAGATTCTAACACACAAGCTTGACAGTGCAGGACTAAAAGCAAACAAACTCAAATTTTTGCAAAAAATGATAAAAAAACTAGTTCTGGAACAAGGCTTACCTGGCACCATGCTGGAGGGGTCTTGACATACCAGTTCTGGATGAGCACCGCTTCTAGATAATGAGACTTAGGCGATGGCACCGCTTATGGCTAACAGAGTTCAGGCATTGGCACCGCTTGTTTCCAACAACAGATGTGCGGTTCCTTGAATAGATCCAAAACACAAGGATAACAAAAAATTAAGTTAGAAATTGATCAAATCAAGGGAAAAATGGATGGATTGACAGTAAAAAAGAGCATATAAAGTAAAAATAGTTAAATTTGAATAGATAAGAAAGTTTCAAACCAAAATTCACTAAGTCAGATGGAAGATCTAACTAAAGAGAGTTGGAGATGGAGCCTGGATTTGGATAAGAGTTCAAGGACTGAGGAAGATCAAATCAACTGAGATGCATTGTTCCCCAGCGAAGTCACTAGATTTTTTATCAAGAATATTTCACCTTCTACGGACAAAAGTTGTTCCTTTGTTTTGAATGGTTTAAGACCAGAACAAATGAGTGAATGACAAAGGATGAAGACCTTCCCTGAATGCTGTAGACACCTGGAATATTGCTTCAATTATGAACCTGTGTACATGAAAACATATTAAACATACAAGCACGTCAAATCTACCAGAAAATAATCTACATATCCATGCTAGTGACTAAGGAATCTAACAACATATACATGTGAAATCAAAACAACAGCAATGTGGGACGGAAACCAGCTTTGCATTAAGAATGTATGGAGAAGCTTACAACCATTTCCTTAGTGTCGACAAGCTCCTCCACGAGAAAAACACTTCATCCCCATAAGCTCCAACTTTGTTCTCTATTATCTCCGAAGGTTTGGACTGGTTAGTCAATTAAACAACATAACAATACCTCTATAGTTCTTCCCCTCAACTATGGATATGAGCTTGTATTTATAAGGCTCAATGTATAGGAATAGTTGAGAGAATTGTGGGTGAGGTGGCTCCAAGATCCTGCCAAGGGGGATCTTGAGCTCAAATTAACCCATAATGATAGGGATATGGGAGGACACAAGTTTCATGATCTAGAATCCTCGAGAAACTTCTCTTTTTCCCATTTTACCCAGGGTACCGCTTTTGTTCCCTTATGACAGAGTGGTTTAGATGAGAATCACTTTAAGAACAAAGACTATAGGTGGTGGCATCGCTTCTATATAACAGGATACAAGTGGTGCTGAGCAAGGTGCCACTCATCATCCACAGGGTAAGCACGGTGCTAGGTTTTTTCAAGTAGAATTGACAAACAGAGCAAGTTTCCACTCCAAGTGTTGGGATTAAGGGAAAACATGGAAGTTAAGGAACTTATCACATGATGGTGATAGGATTTAGGTATAATAGATAGGGCCTTGCGGATATCTATGGAATCACTAGCAGAGAAACATCCAACACAGGACAAAGGGATCAAGTTGGAGGATCCAGATGTACAGGTACAGGTACAAACACATGGTAGAGGATCTGGTAGTTAGAGGGAGTCAGGTGGACATGATCCTCCTATATTTGATGGGGAGGATGAGATGCAGCAGGAGATGAACATATAGCAACCGCAATAATTAGACACTAGGCCACAACCTAAGTGGTATAGGTCCACAGTACAAGATTCTAGAAAGGTAGATCTTCCACATAGATATTTTAGATGGAGTGTACCACCAGAGAGACTCAATTATATGGCACTAATGATAGAGTTGATTGGCTCTGAAACTTCCATTTTTGAGGAGGCTACACAACATGATGTGTGGCAGGACAACCATGGTTGAGGAGTATGACTCAATCATGAAGAACCAAGTATGGGAGGTTGT
Organism: Pseudotsuga menziesii; assembly: GCA_001517045.1. Classification (NCBI taxonomy): domain Eukaryota; kingdom Viridiplantae; phylum Streptophyta; class Pinopsida; order Pinales; family Pinaceae; genus Pseudotsuga; species Pseudotsuga menziesii. Next base: position 228,113 of record LPNX011017124.1, read on the forward strand.
GCTGAGACTTGAAGGAAAGAATATGGTAGGATCTAGGTGGATCTACAAGGTCAAACATGTAGCAGACGTAAGTTTGGAAAAGTATAAGGAATGCTTCGTGGAAAAGGGATTTTCATAGAAGGAGGACATTGATTATGATGAGACCTTCAACCCATTTTCCAGGTATTATTCCATTTGGACCATTATCTATTTATCAACATAGATGGGTTAGAAAGTTCATTAGATGGAGGCTAAGAAAGCCTTCCTTAACAAAGTGATAGAGGAGGACGTATTGTTAGAATAATCAACCCATAGTATTTACCCACTTAGACATTATTTCATTTATTTTGTCTTATTTGCCTAGTCCATGAGTCCCACCATGTGCAAGTTGTCAATTGCCTATCCATAGAGGTCAAACTTGCCATTATTGACTCATGGAGCGCTTTGGAAAGTCTTGGGAATCAAATCTGCTTTATTCCTGGCCTCCTAGGCACCCTTCTGCTTTTTCTGCTTTGTTGACTGCTTTTCCAGTTTTTAAAGCACATAAGAAAAGCTAGACTAGGTGAGGTGAACTTGTTTTATTCCCCTTTCATCCTCCACTCTTTCCTCCATGCAAAAGCATGTATGAGCTGCCATTTGACCACTCTTTAGCTTTCCCATGCGCCCTTGCTAATTCGTGGGGTCCTTGATAGATTTGGGATCAGCTTTTTACACCTATGGGGGATTTGCCTATTTTGGGTAAGCCTGCTTTATGCTAGATTTGGATGCTTCCTTATGCATTCGATTTTGCTCATGTATTCTATATATTCAGCAGCTTATGTTATTGCAGGGTTGGCTATTGTACACTCAGTTAATATAATTTTGTGTTACAGCTCCATATTCAGTCTCCATTGTTGATAATTTGCATGATCAATTGTTAATTGCTGTGAGTGAAATTAATCTACTGCAGGCCTGAATTTCTACACGTATATATTGAGAAAAAAAGGGGTTTGATGTGGAGAACATGGAGATGCATGTATGCATACTGCATTGAGCTATTTATGGGCTCAAGTAGGAACCTCAAGCATGGTACTCAAGGATATACAACTATCTACGAGAGATGGGATTTCAACGGAGTGATGCTGACCACATCCTGTACTTCTTGACAGGTGAGGTGCCTCTTATATTGGTCTAATATGTGGATGATCTCTTTTTGAAAAGAGAAAAGAGGTTGATTGGGGAATGCAAGTCCAACCTTGCAGTGGAGTTTGAGATGAAAGGCCTTGGGTTGATGCATTACTTTCTGGTCTTGGAGGTTTGGAAAATAGTTGGATGCTTATTCATTGGATAGGGTAAGTATGCAATAATATCTTGAAGAGATTCAGGATGGAGGACTATAATCCTATGGCCATACCTCTAGTTTCCAACTGAAGGAAGATTGATGCATTAGGGTTAGACGTATTTGATCCTACCTTGTATCACCAACTTATCAGATCGCTTATGTTTCTGGTCAACACTTGACTAGACATCATCTTTGCAATAAACTCTTTGAGTAAATTCATGGTGGACCCTTGGAGAGTACATCAGATGGCTATGAAGCACATACTTCACTGCATCAGAGGTATAATGTAGTATCGATTGATTTATGAGCATAGGGGGATTTTACAGTTAGCAGGCTTCACGAATGCTGGCTGGGAAGGATGTGTAGAGGAAAGGAAGAGTACTTCAGGGTGTTGTTTTAGCATTGGGTCAAGGGTTGTCTCTTGGTTTAGTAGGAAGCATAAGTCAGTTGCATTGAGCTCAATAGAGGTTGAGTACATGGCAGTCAACATGGCTTCTTGTGAGGGTATGTAGTTGAGGAAGTTACTTTCATGGTTTTTCAAGTGTGAGATAGAGGATACAATAGTTCATTGTGACAATCAGAGTGGCGTGGATATATAGGAGAATTCAGTGTTCCATGATCAGAGAAAACACATAGACATCAGGTACCTCTTCTTGAAATATTGTGTTCATAGAGGAACCATTTAGTTGGAGTACATATAGACAGATAAGGAGGTGATGGAAATTTTAACCAAGGCACTTTGCAGACACATTTTTGTGAAGTTCACAGATACGTTGGGGTTTCTACAGAATCCCTTCTTTGTTGAGAGGGAGTGTTAAAATAGTAGCAACAAGGAAGGTCTTCCTGCATGCAAGTGTCCTTGCATGCAGAAGACTTAAATTAGGAAACCAATTGTATTTAATCATTTTTCCTAAGTTTGCTTTGGAAAATAATTAAATCTATCTAATTATTTATTGACTTTAAGTGAAAGTGAAATTAGGGTTTTTGCTTTACCTAAATTTATAAAAGAAAGGTCAATTGGTGGAGAGGACACACACACTTGTATTTTGACAGAGAAATGATATAGACAGGGAGAGAAACTCAGACAAAGGATTTAGCTGGGAAGATGGAGGAGTGAGAAAACAAGATCACCGAGCTACCAGGCAAGACAAGAACTGCACAGATCAACACGCAACAACTGCAGAGGATGACCATACAAACTGTATGGATTTTGTACCATTATCGTATAGGCTATATGGGTTACGTACATCAACTGTACAACATTACAGATCTGCATATGTGGAAGGTCGTACATTCATGCAAAGGGTTTAGAGGTTTAGATGGGTTTTTTCCCAGTAATTCTGTTGGGTACTGCTTCACCAGGTTTGGGTGATTATAATTGATTGTAAAAGTTCCATATTTTCTCATAATAAAATCTATATCTGATTGCTGCACCAGTTTTCCCATCTTGGTTTTTTCTAGGTGTTTCCATACCCAATATAATAGTGTCTATATTGTGATGTGATATTGTGATTTATTTCTTAGTACTTTATATTCCACTACATACCTGTAAAATATATTCATGTGTGGTTATCAATAAATCTATTTGAATACACTATTTAGCCCTATTTGAATATTAAAGGAAAATTTACAAATATACCCAAGATATTCAAGCTAGAATCTCAATACAAAGTATGAATCCCATTATGTGAACCAATATTCCAAAGTCAAACATGAGAGAATCCATTTGGTTAGTGATTAATGACATAAACCACTGTTAAACATGAGGTATCCCACCAATGAGCAAAGTGGGGATGAATATACTACTACAATCCAATAAAGGGTTAAGGATGAAAACCCACTTGCAAATGTGAGGATACCTATCAATGTTGAATGTCAAGACCAAGGTAATAAAGGCCTCTATATCAAAATTCCAAATAAAATGTATAATATTTGAAATTATTAGATCTATTAGAGGAAGGGAAATGATGGATCCCTTAAATTGACACAAGATAACTAAAGTAATGATGAAGCCCTTGATTTCAAATTTGAAGCATTTCTACCAAATACAACTCTTTTATGAAATATAGAATTTGCATAAAGAAAATACCATATAGTAAAAAACCAATAATGATAATGGTCATTGGATGTGAGGTATCCCATGATTCATGAAAGCAGGAACCAAGATACTAGTGCAAACCTCAACTATGTTAATACATGTGTTGATGCCAAACATAGGAGGAAGCACATAATGAAGGAACAATGATTAAGAATACAATGCTAAGTGCATATCTACTAATAATACAAGTAAGTTCTAGGGTACTTTAAATCCATAGGTTTATCCCTAAAAGAAGATATATTTTGTAGTTGATAGGGGGCACCAGTTAGAGGAATAATAGTGATTAGATTATTTTCAACCAACACAAGATACGGGGCATTGTTGTATGATGTAGTAAAGTAATCAAGACTCAAATCAAGGTCCATGGAGGGTGTTATAACATACTTAGGCCCATCACTGCCTAAAATTAGCCATAAGACTTATGTTCCCTCTAAATCACTAATAATTCTTCTAAAAAGTAGCTTTTGGTTGGTTCATGCATGTTTCCTAAAAGGAACTCATAGGGCACCATTGCTTCCTTAAATAAACACATCAAGGGTACTCTGAAAAGCATAAATAATAATAATAAATGCACATTAATTTCATGCACTTAACAAGATTATCATAATGCATACACCTTAATATTGTTATAAACCCATACTAATTGTCTAAACCAGCTTTCAAAAGTATAAAAGGACATTAGTTGGAGAAAGGGAACCACATTCATTGAGCACCCTTATGCTAGAGAATTGAGATCATCTCTCTAGATTGGACCTAGTTTCAATCAAATCCAACCTTAATTAAATCCTTTTGAGTCTGATCTCATTGTTTGTGGATCCTTAGATAGTGGCATGTTTTACTCTTTGGAATCTACCATTGGGTTGCAAGTTGGTTTTCCCGATGAGTCAGATTCTTTTGTAGATTTTTAGACTCCTACAATGTTGAGCCTATTCTTGTAGACCCTATTATTTCTTTCGAATTTTATCATACTCGTGAGTTTGATATTATTGATTGTAGGTCCTCAATCCTTGGTGTTCTTAAGTTTTCATTGGTAAAATTTTTCTTGGTATAAAATTGTAGAAGACATTAAAATTGAAGATACCCTTATCAATGTTCCATGAATTTCCATGGATATTCCATTGGAATATTTTGTCACAATGGATATTACAACTTAGTTATTTTTATTAGATTATTTGCACTTAATGCTAAATTAACTAGAATTGAAAGAAAATTAACTAGAGAAAATAAATACAATATCCAAACTATCAATACAAGATACACCTTTGGAAAACCCACTATGGGGAAAAACCCAACCAACAATGAGGACCATGCCTTGCTCTTTTATATAGAATGAAAATACAAAGAAATCAACACTCTCTATGGATTAACCTATGACTTTGTGACCAAAATGGAGTCTACAAGATCTCATACTTCCTCTGTGATGATCTAATATTCACTCTCATGTTGCTCAGTTATGGATACTCTCTATGGAGTAACCTATGACTCTGGGACCAAAATGGATTCTACATGATCTCATACTTCCTCTGCGATGCTGTAATATTCACTCGCATGTTTCTTAGTTATGGAACAATACAATAACGTCATAATATAATGGAACCCCTTATTTTCCTAATTATGACCTAAAATTTAACATATCTTGATATCCATCTAGGGTTACTTCTGGAGTTTTTGCATGCCTCGACTCTCGAGTAGGGTTAGTTTTTTGAAACTTATAAAATATTCTTGAAAGTCAACCCATGACTAGCTTTGCATGTGTGATAAATGAGAGCTGATTTGGAATCCACTTGGTACAATGGTGGTCAGCTGGATAGGTCAACTTGCAAGAAGCGTAACTTCCTCATACAAACTCTAATTAAGACAATTCTTAAACTGTTGGAAAGGATTTTGATGGCATAATATTATCAAGGGGGATAAAATAATCAATGAAAGTTTAAGATAAGGAAAAATCACTTAATCCCTCAAACATATCCTGAAATGTTTTGGATATGAAATCTACAAAGTGAAACTTGCCCCTAAAATGAGCCCTACAAGCCAAATAATACAATTGTTTTTCCCCAAAATCACCAAAATAGATGAAAAATTATATATTGATCCATTTTAAATCACAACTCCCCATTTTGGAATTATTTTGATCCCTAAAATATTGCACTAAATTGGAGAGGGAAATTTTCCTCTACCTTCTCCTTGGAATAACATTTATCCTTACATGGAAGTTTCCCTTTCAACCCCACTTATTGGAATTCATACTATCATTGCTTGGTTGTTTTGGAACTATTTTGAAAAACTATGTATTTTTGTAACTCCGCCTAAGTCTTTGGTGCTAATTCTTTTATATAAGGTAAGACATGCTCAAGTTCCTGGTACAATATGGAAGGTTCATAGAGTTTCATATTTTCCATATCATGATTGAGTAAATGCACATTTATGGGGGTAGACCAAGTTTAAAGGAATTATCTTGTACCTTCTCCAACACTTCAAAAGGACCATACCTCAATGTCTTGATCTTCTTACTATGACCTTGTAGTCTTATCTTATTAAAGTGCAACCAAACTTTATCTTCCACCTTGAATGTTTTCTCAATCCTATGTTGATCATGTCTAGACTTTTACTTTTCCCATGACTTCCTCAATGTCTCACTCATATAATTGAAAATGGATTTTCCTAATTTATCAATGAATTTTACATCTTAATGCTTCAACAGTTATGTATTCTTGTGACTCCCCCTTGTTGTCCATAAAAAACATCTAGAGGTGAAGGTGGTAGATATCCAAAACAAGTTTCAAAATGAGACTTACCAATGGAAGCATGGATTGATCTACTATAAGAGTGTTATAAGTAGATCATATTCTCATCTCAAGTCTTTGGATTTGTATTAATGTAACTCCTCAAAATCCGCACCAAATTCTTGTTGACTACTTCTATCTTCCCATCTCTTCAACTTAGTGTCCATCTTCTCCCAAAGTGTAATCCAAAAGTCATTGAGAAAATTTATTGTATCCCTATCCAAGATGATGCTCCTTGGTGTCCCAAAGTGCACCCAAACCTACTCAAAGAACATGTTTTATACTTCTTTTACTTTCATGGTATTTTTACAAGGCATAATAATGCACATCTTGGTAAACTAGCACAAAAAACTAGCCATCTCCATTCTTAGTGGTTGGCATACCACCCATAAAATCCATGGAGATGCTCTCCCATGGTTTCATAGAAATGAGTAATGGATGATATAGACCTTGATTCCTATTATTTAGCTTACTTGTACAACAAAGTATGCATCCTCTAATAAATCAAGCTATATATTCTTGCATTATAGGCCAATAAACGTACCTTCGTAAGTCGGAAAATTTATTCCCAATACCAAAATGCTCTGGAACTTTAGAGGTGTGAGCGTATCACATGAGTTGAAATATATCACATTTAGGAACATAGAGCTTGTCTTGGTTGTAGAGTAACCCATCCTGAAGATGATAATCAACCATGTTGTCTCCTTCTTCTACATGGAATTGGCCTTGTATCTATTGAAATACCTCCTTGAAGTCCTCGTATTCTATACATTCCTCTTTGTATGCATCATGGGTGAAAGGATCCATATGCATAAGAGTAACTAAATATTGATATTGGCTATAGGCACTGGCCTTAAGAGTATGTTTCCTAGATTTTTTGTGCTTCCACTCTTATATTTGATGATAAGGAATTGTTGTAAAAATCCCATCCACTTGTAGTGTCATGTTTGTTCCAGCTTACTCTAGGCATGCAATTATTGTAGTGGCAAGTGATCACTGTGAATGCTGGTATTCTTTCCCATCACATAGTGATTCCATTTCCTAATATCTTGAATCAAGGAAGATAATTCCTTGTCATTTGTATGGGGTGTGTTATCTTGTTTGCATGGAAATAGACGATATAGTAAATGGTTGACTAACTCGAACACAATCAACAAAAGTTAAATTTTAAAGATGGTTGATGTCAGGAAATATAAGTTGATTGGTACACAGTTTGATGAAAGGTCGATTGGTCTTCAATCAGGTACCAACCTCAATATCTCAACTGGAAGTCAATGAGCATAAAATCTAGTAGGTATTCAACAAGAACTCAAGACGACTTAAATCTCAAAAAAGAGGTCCTCAAAAGTCGATCCAGTCAAGTTGAATGTAACATAATGATCAATTGAAATTTGTTAGGAAGTTACAAATCAACATTAATGCAGTTTTTAGTTGTAACTAATTTGGTTATCATGAAATAGAGTATTTCATCTATAAATAGGATGTGATGAAAAGCAAGAAAATGTGTAAGAAAGTGGGAGAGTGTAATTTATTCGAGTTATATGGTCAAAGAGAACGTAAGAGTTCGTTCTTGAGTTGTAGTGATATACAAAATACCTATTGTAATTGGTGGTTAAGGGCATTGCTAATATATGGGCAGTTAAGCTCACTAGTTTGTTGGTTTTCTTGGTCAAGGGTTTCGAGTTTAATTTTTGTCTATTATGTAATGAGATGTGTTCAATTGTGTAATTCTATTTATCTATAAGAATCATGATGCATAATCACCGAATAGGTAATTAGATCCCCAACATTTTGTACTAGAGATATTTGTGGATTCGAGGGGACACCTTTGTTGTCGAGGTTTTTTTGGATCGATCTTGTATCTGGGATTTGGAGAATACCTAGTTTTAGTGGGAGTTCTAGAAAATTGATTCTTAGTTGATAATGGATGATATTTAAGATATAGTAATATAAAAGCTTAATGAATAGAGATTTAAGAATTGGAATCTTAAAATGGAAGATATTCTTGTAAATTGAGAGCAATGGGTTGTTGTTAACCTCGATCAACTCTTATTAGTATGTCAAAAAAGGATTGGCACAAACTTGACATGAAATAAAGGAGTACAATCCAACTTTTCTTAGAAGATATTGTATTGTAAAATGTCTGAGAAGAATACACTACAAAGAAAGTATGGGATAAGGTATGGAACTTGTACTAGTTGAAATATTTGGTTAATAAGTTTTTTCTTCAAAAAAGGTTATACCTTTAGAGAATGAATGAGGGAGACTCAGTAACATAGCACATGGATGTGTTCAACATTGTGATTAGTCAATTTTTTTCTATGGATGTAAAATTCATCGGGGAAGAGAAACACATTAGTATAATATGTTATTTCCTAGACTCATGGGATATCCTGGTAGTGCCAATTGAAAGTAATAATACCACTTGAAGATATATGATGTGGTTGCACCTCTATTGTCATAAAATATGATATGCAAGAACATTGGAGGATTGAACCATGACACATTGATAATGAGAGGTGGACTAATCAAAAGAGGAAAAGGTAAATCCTATGGTATAAAATCAAAGTTAAGGGTATATCTAAGACTAGGTCTATATCTCCAAGTTAACCGATAAGAAAATGTTGGAAATGCAGTAAATATGGGAATTATAAAATAGACTAAAAGTCGATATGAGTCAATAAGAGAAAATGATTTAAGGAAGAACAATCAATTGAAGGTAAGCCTTCCCAAGAAGAAAAAGGATACGTGTATTGGGATTTGACAAGTACACAGTTAGATTGTGACTCTTGGTTGATCAACTCTGGTGCATTGTATCATATGCCATCACAAACAAGTTATACAAATTGACAAGAACCCGACATTGTTCTCATTTTTTTGGGGGTCCATTTTAAACGTTTTTTTTACCTCCATTTCAGAAAGTGTGTATACTAGTAGCACCATTTTTCATTTTGATCTTTTTTGTGATTTTGAAATTTCTTGGTGATAAGCAAACTATAATTTTTTTATTTTGAACCCTATTTTTGCAATTTTGAAATTTCTAGTTCATAAGAAAACTAAGATTTTTATTTACAAATGCAGTTTTTCAAATTTTACTAAAACCTATACATTTAGGAGCTAGTTATAATGAAAAAATGTATACATTTTCAAATTTTTTTTATCAACTTTTAGAAGCTAGTTACACGGAAAAATATATATATTTCAGAAGTTTCTTTTTTGAAATCAATCATTTTTATAGGAAAATTTGTAAAAAAAACAAAAAAAGGCATTTCAAACTTTTGTTTACTTATTTTCGACTATTTTTATACATGGAACTGATTTTTTAAAATATTTTAAAAGAAAATTGACAAACAAAACCTAAAAAAAAAAATTAAAAACAAAACCTAAAAAAAAATTAAAAACAAAAAATAACCTAAAATCAAAATTAAGAAAAATTATAACAAACTTAAAATTTTAATTTTAAAAAACAAAAGAAAACACATTAAAAATTAAAAACAAAACGAAATAAATAAAAAACAAAAGAAAACAAAAATTAAAAATTAAAAACAAAACAACATAAATAAAAAATAAAAGAAAATGCAAATTAAACACATTTAAATTAAAATAAAAAATAAAAAATAAAAAACCAAACACACCCGCA
>LPNX011017124.1:241414-258803 GCA_001517045.1 Pseudotsuga menziesii
TTTAAATTTTGATATTTTAATTTTTTTTACAATTTTTCATTATTTTTTAAATTTTAAATAATTAAGCTTATTTGTAGTTTTAAATAGTTAAGTTTATTTGGAGTTTATTTGGAAAAAAATAATTGGTTTTTTTAATTGATTTTTTTTCGTTTTTAATTTAAATTTGTTAAAAAATTATTTTTATTTTCTTAAAATAATTTGTATTTTTTTTTTAAATTCTAGTTTCATTTTGATTTTTTTTGTTACACTTTATTTTTATAATATTTTTTGGATTTATCTTTCAATTTTTTCATTGATAAATTTTCTTAGAATGTTTTTGATTTTTTTTTAATTTGCTTTTTGATTTTCTTTAATAATTTTTGTATTTTTGCATTTTTGTTTTTATTTTATATATATATTTTTAAAGTTATAGTAATTTTTTTAATTTTAACCTTAAATGGAAATGCTAGTTATTTTAGGAGGTCCACTTTTGAATCTAGGGATCAATTTAGGGTTTTGATTGTAATGCTACCACCCATGGTTCATTTTGGGGTTGTTTTTTGTGTTTTTGATGCAAAAATATGAAATTTTAATATCGTCTTTCCTCCCTTGTGTGCTTAAATATCACAACTTCTACACTTTATGGTTTAATATACGCTTTTATTTTATTTATATAATAAATTATTATTTTTATTACGCCGAGAGGCGCTCTACAACCCAGTATGGGGAATATCTTGTAATGTTACATAACATTATGTAACGTTATGTCGGCTATAAATAATAAATAATAGAAAATTAACAAAATAATAAATGTTGGCCACAAAAACAACACAATATGGTGGAGATGTTGTAATGTTCCTCCTTAACAAAATAATAAATAATAAAAAATTGAATTATGCAGAAAAAAAATGTTAGTCGTGCACATGGTTTTAAAACCATGTGCAAGGCCTCCTAAACAACCTATGGTTTTATTGTACATGGTTTAGGAGGGAAACCATGTGCAAGGCCTCCTAAACAACCCATGGTTTTATTGTATATGGTTTAGGAGGGCCTCAAAAATTGTTTTAAAACCATGTGTAAGGCCTCCTAAACAACCCATGGTTTTATTGTACATGGTTTAGGAGGTTGTTGCAAATGGTTTTAAGACCATGTGCAAGGTCTCCTAAAAAACCCATGATTTTAGGAGGGCCTTGCACATGGTTTTAAAACCATGTATGGGGGGAGAGATGTTGTAATGTTCTTTCCTAACAAAATAAAAAATTGTAAAAAAAATTATATGTTGGCCAAAAATATTATTAAATATTAATAATAAAAATATTATATGTCGACCTTAAATAAAAAGATGTGTCTTTTGGTCTAAATCACACCAAAGCTGATAGTTGAGTGCAATACTCAATAAGAGGTTTGCACCTCCAATGATTTGATCCCTCTCAAAGCTTGATAGAGCCTAGGATTAGGATCTATGCTGGTATGGAAAGAGTGGTGAAAGAATTTCTTGAATAATTTGTGTTTAGCTAAGTTTTAGTTATATATATTGTTACTAAGAGATTTAATAAATACAATTTTAAATTATGATACAATGACATAATAATGTCATTTTTGAAAAAGTGTGCTACCGATAGCATTAGTTTTCAATCCAAAGATTGATTTTAAAGTTTTTGTAAACAACAATAATGATTCTCTTGGTCCATGTCTATAATTTTTAACAAAAAAACTTGGTGCTATTAGGAGCACCACTTTTTTATTCGGGTTTTTTTGGGGTGTTTTTTTATGCACAAATATGCATTTTTATGGCTAGAGTTCTCAATTCGAGTATAAATGTCTCGTCAAGTTGTATAACTTGTTCACATAGACCAATTCTACAAATATGAGAAATGTGATGGTGGTGATGTTCTTCTAGAACATGATTCATTGACCAATATTTTTTAACAAGGAAAAGATCAAATGATATTAGAAGATGGAAGGATAAGTGTTAGGATTATATAATCCTCCCTAGTCCATATACGGTCTATTTGATCATCTTGTCTATTTTAGGAAGAAATTATTACTGTACTAGAGTGTGGGGAACACATATAGAGGTTAACTGCCACTTACTACATTTTTATGCATGAGTTTATGTGCCTCTGAGACCCATCCCTACATTATAGGAGCCACTTTGAGTGCCACTAGAAGCCTCCAACAGTTGGTTGTGGTAGGTAGACAATTATGCTGAGTCAACCTTCAGTTACATTTAGTTAGATCACTCTCAGTTAGTCTAGCAGTGGTGCCTTTTTCCACCTACCTCATCAGTTTAACTGGTTTACCTAGTTTAATTGATTGTTGGACTCATTTAGACTTTTGGAGTTAGACTAGTGACTCCATGCAGTGATTTAGACACTCTCAGTTAGCCAGCCAGTTAGGTTTAGTTGGTAGTTTTGAATATTATCCACATGATTTGAATTCTCCTTAATATAACATTGTTGTATACTGATGGAAATAATGAATATTAATGTTGTAATTAACTGATCAATTCTTATCATATTTGTCTCAAATTTGTCTTGTTCAATGTACATTGTTCTTGATATTCTATTGCACAATTCTACCTTTCAATTTCTCTCTTTTTCATGTACATCAATGGTTCAATAATTTAACATGGTTTCAGAGCCTTTTGCAGGCTAGCAGCAAGTCTTGTCTAATCTCTATTGTACACCAGAAGCAACTGAGTTTCCACATAAATATTGGAATCGTATCCTTGCTCCCTCTAAAGTATGTTTAGAGAAGCCTATCCAAGTGTGATAGAATCTAAGAAAGTGTACATGTCAATGTGGAAAGGCTTGAAACTTACATGATTGTGAATTGAATTGGTTGTTTTGCAATGTTATTTGTAGGTACCTACCCAGCTTCTTGAGGAATTAACTATTTCAACATACAGAAAGATAGATTCTTCATCTCTCATACCCTAAATCCTTATGCCCTTCAACTACACTGATCAAAGGGAAGATATGCAGGTAGTCTTGCACAAGCTTGGTCTGTATGGGATGACAATGGGAAGAGAAACCAAACCCTAACATTATGTTGAGAAGAATTTTGTTTTGAGTTGGCTTGATGAGGCCTTCATCTTCATGTGCACTCATATCTCCCAAGATCTTTTGTTCCATCTTGAGGAACTAAGGACTTCGAAGGAATATTTGTTTGGAAAACAAGATGAGGTTCTAGGGTATATTTTGGAGAATTATCTCATAACTCTACAACCTAGCAGTTTCGAATTTATTGAGCAATTATATAGAAAATACAAGTCGCTAGTATTGCAATGCAAACAATGTGGATTATAGAGGAAATATGAGAAACTTGTGCCATATGTACTGAGCAATATTGGCTCTGAGTACTCAATCTTTGTCTCTACATTCCATTTTGGAAGAGATTCCATCCCCAATTGGAAGATTCCTTCTCTACATGATTTTGCTAAGTCCTTAATTCAAGAGAAAGATAAAATGGTTCAAATGGGAGTGATTCAAACCTCCAAGAATAAATCACTTTTGATGTCAAAATAAAAAAATGCGCAAGCCAAAGGGAACACAAAGGGAAGGATCCCAAAGCCACTGATTTGAAGCCAAAGGAGAATAAAAAATCTTCTGATGGAGCCTCAGGTTCCAAGAAAAATAAGAAATTCGAGAAGACTAGATGTCCATACTGTATGACAGGATTTCATCTAGAGATCCAGTGCATGAAGAATACCATTGACGAGATGTCAACAATCCTTGAACATAACAATATTTCACTTCCACAAGGATCAAAGAAGTCTGATGTTGGACAACCGACAGAAGATCATGAGAGATTCCATGAATTGAAGGTAGGCCTAACTCAGATGAAAGATTACTTGATTTATTCTAGAGCATCCAACCACATGTTTTTCTCAAAGGAATTCTTCTCCACTCTCACTCTATCAGGAGGACTTAGCATTCACATGGGATATGACTTATGAATCCCAACTTCTCGGAGAGGTTCTATTAAAATCCAACATGGTGAGTTCAAGAATATTCTCTATGTGCCCTCTCTTGCAACAAATATGTTGTTTGTTTATTAGATGACTCATATAGGCTCTCCCAAGAGAGTTACATTTGAATCTGACTCAGTTGAAATCATAGAAAATATACTGGAAATCTCATAGTGAAAGGGTTTGCTAACCATTCCTCAAATGCATATGAGTTCTCGCATTTACTTCCTACTTCATCCCCAACATCTTTATTGACTCATGCCAATAACACCAGCAAGCTATTGCATGAGAGATTTGGGCATCTCGATTTCAAATATCTCTAGCAACTCCACAATGAAAAAATGGTTGAAGGCTTGCCTCTCATCCAAACATCAAATGGAGTATTTCCTGGGTCCTTGGTAGGTAAGCATCCAGGAAAGAGGTTTGAAGTTGGGAAGGAAACTAGAGTTGTCTCTACAATTGATTTGATACACAGTGATGTTTTAGGACCAATGCCTACAACATCAATTAATGGTTCTAGGTATTTACTTAATTTTATTAATGATTGTTCATGGTTCTGCTAGGTATATTTCATGAAACAAAAATGAGAGGTATTCAATTTTTTTAAAGTTTTTAAAGCTTTGATTGAGAATAGTTTCAGGAATAATATCAAGTCCATTATATTAGATAGTGGAGGTGAACACAATAAAATAGATTTTTTGCATTATTGTGAATAAAAGGGGATTCATATGGAACACTTAGTTCCATACACACCACAACAGAATGGTGTGGATGAGAGGAAAAATAAATCATTGAAGCAGATGACAACCTTTCTTCTCCAAGCCAAGAATATTCCTCCTTCTCTTTGGGATGAAGCTATAAAATATACTTCATACATATAGAATAGAGTTCCTCACAAATCATTTGTTGAGGCCACTCCTTTCAAATCCTTGCATGGGAATAATCCTAATGTTTCTCACTTGAGAGTTTTTGGTTCCAAAGATTGGGCCAGAATACCCATGGAAAAGAGAAAGGCCTTCCAATCCCAGAGTAGCGAATTCATACTGCTGGGATATGCCAAGGAAGAAAAAGCATATAAATTGATGGAACTTGAAACTAGGAAGTGCTTCATAGAGTGCAGTGTTCAGTTGGAAGAAGATCAGTTGCTTGAATTACCACAATATGAAGCACAAGGAGGTATAAAAACTATTCCATTTCCTTTTGATGATGATATTTTGTCACATGTTTCAGATTCAAATGAAGAGGAACAATATCAACATGATATTGATATTGAGGTTGTACTTCATGAGAATTTAGATCCACATCCAACTCCCATTACAAATTAGCGGCCTAAACCTAAATGGGCCCAAAATCTCATTGAAGCAGATGGGAATGGTGCTAGAAATCTAGATGACATAAGAAGAGCATGGTCCCACTATTAGAATGAGCATGTTGTATTCCCTCACACAGATTCACTATCTACAAAAAGGTGTAAAAAACTTCCAGGAAAGTGCTACTTGATGATAGGGAATGATCAACCATTTGGCCAACAAAAGAAAAAAATTGATCATTCCATTCCTCCTCCAGGAAGAAGAATCAGTTTCACATATCAAATCAGAAGAACATTTAGAGGTTCACATGTACAACTTTAGGATGCTTCTACACAGAAGAACCATGCTGCTACATAGTGCTGCGAATTGCAGCAAAATGTTTTTCAAGTTATTACCCAAAGAGGACAACTTTCTATTAAGTATAGCTTGTTTTTCCTGTTCCTGTTTATCTTGAGGGGGGGGGGGGTGTTTCCCATGCGGGTTTCCCCATTTTTCTTAGTTTATTAAGAAGTTTTATTTTTCATTAGATTTTATGGGTGACTTTTGTCCTAGTTTCCAAGGCCAAAATTTTTCCAAGTCAGGATTAAGGGGGGGGTGGGGGTGTTAGGATTATATAATCCTCCCTTGTCTATATATAGTCTATTTGATCATATTGTCTAGATTAGGGAGACATTATTACTATACTATATTGTGGGGACCACATATAGAGGTTCAATTCCACTTATTGCATATTCATACATTAGATTATGTGCCTCTGAGACCAATACCTACATTATAGAAGCCACTCTGAGTACCACTAGAATCCTCCATCAGTTGGTTGTGGTAGGTAGGTACTTCATCAATTTAACTCGTTTAACTAGTTTAACTGACTGTCAGACTGATTTTGACATTAGGAGTTAGAATAATGGCTCCCATGCAGTGATTTAGACACTCTCACTTAGCCAATCATTCAGGATTAGTTGGAAAATTCAAATCTTATCCACATGATTTGAATTCTCCTTATTGTAACACTGTTGTATACTGCTGGAAGGATGAAGATTAATGTTGTAATTAATTGATCAATTCTTATCATATTTGTCTCAAATTTGTGTTGTTTAGTGTACATTGTTTGTGATATTCCATTGCAAAATTCCACCTTTCAATTGCTCTCATTTTCTTGTATATCAATGGTTCAATAATTTAAAACTAAGAACTCTTCCAATGGTGTTGCATATTCTAGGCTTGGATCAAAACTTGATATCTATCAGTAAGATGGGAAATGCAGGTGTGTAGTATATATTTGAGAAATATTTTTTGTAAAATGGTGCAAGGAGTTATGGTACTAATGAGATTAGTCTAGAATGAAACATTGTACAAGATATTGGGATGAACAAATACCAATGGTTGTGTGAATAGAATCTTTCTTCAATTCGATGACATATATTCTTGTCTAGTAGGACAGATGATGTTGTGGCATCAATAGATGGGACAAATTGGTGAGAAGGGTATTCTATCGATGCACAATAAAGGTATTGTTACCTCCAGGATTTGAGCCCCCAAGGTCGGGCGAGGGGAGGCCATTCCCGGGAAACAACAGAACCGCTTTAGACCACGCCTCCGGCCCTACGCAGTCAGAGCGGGATCTCTCATTTGTCACCAGAGTCTGCTATGCATAAGATGTTCAATATCATGTGTCTCCAGAATCTACTCCACATAGGATTTTCAATCAGCATAATCAGGGGGCTAGGATCCTGAATGGGGCAAAGTATGTGGAGGAAAGGAGTATGGTGATATTATCAAGGGAAAGGGACCATGGGAAAATGGAGTCGAAACCTGTGTAAGAAATGATTACAAAGGGAAACAATGACATGGGGTTGCAAACAGAGGAAAGATAGCTACTGATCTCCCAATCAGGAGATATTTAGCGGGCGATTAGAGGACAAGAAGGGACAGTCCATTGCATGGAGCACCAGCAAGATGAATTCCATGCAACTTTAGAAGAAACATTGGTAAATTCCTGGAACAACAGCAGGATAATAATGAGTATGAATTCCTAACTATTATACACTAAGTTGCAGACATGAAAGAAATCAACAAACTGGAATGGAAATAGGAAACACATTTACACGTAAAAGAAAATACATATTGGGAAAAGCAATGACACCTGAATCTCTACCATGAGAAACAGTTCTTTCACTGCAATTTATTCATACACTATTGGTTTTGCTATGGGCAGACCTGGGTTTACTATAATGTACCAACAAAACCCCTAGCTTACTGGCCCTTTCGACGACAGACCGTAGAAACGCCTGAAGTCTCACCCGAAGTGATCTGGCTGGGTTGGCTGAAGACTTAGGTGTCCTCAACCAGGTTCTGTAGCATCCTAGGTTTCTCTTGTTCCTGATTAACCAGTGGGATCTCTCTCTGAGATGCGATTTCTTTCTCCCAGCTGGCTCTGCTATGGAACCGACTCTTATCGCATCACGGCTTCCAGGACAATGCGCAACCCTTCTCTTCTACTTGACTCTTTACCTACGATATCCCACACCACGGCTCCTCTGACAGTGCGATATCACCTTTCTGTGCTGTGATAGCTTCTATAGTAAGACTCAATAGGACTCTCCAACTCTCAATGTCCAATGGCTTTATTTATACTTATAATAGCTTAGTTAACATTCACAAGGGTGTTAACCGACTCCACTTAAGCTTCTTCAGTATATTATGCTTAACATCTATTGCACTCAACGTGCTAAACTAAATATATAGGAATCACTTAACAGAGTAACTATTACTATCATGAATCAAGCACTGATAAACTCATATACAGACTACTTGATACAGTCAACCTGCGTTTGACCTTATATATTACTGTAAACTGAAGGATAGCATACATACATTCATTAACTGTTAAGCAAAGCTCATGTAACAGGTAACAGATAGAAAATAAGTAAACACAATCACATGAAACAGTCACATAACACATGGATTTTACGTGGTTCACTTCCAAGGGGGAAGCTACGTCCACGGGAACTATTTTTTATATTATATCTTAAGAGAGTAAACACAGTTCCGCTACAACCTATTATGCAGCTTGAGATCTTCTGGGAAACTCCATGCACACAGCTGGGAGCCCTTCTCTTAGATATCTTCTCTTTCTATATTTCTTTCTTCTTATAATATTCCCTTTCTCTTTCTCTCTCTCAATCCCTACGGATTGTTACATTCATGCTCAAGGAGCTAGCTACTGGTTGCAGTAAGATAATAAAGACTTAATAACAGAACCAGAGCTCGACTCAAAGAACAGCTAACTGACCAACTAACTAATGAACCGATCTACTATCCCACTGTCTAACCTTTTACAATACAAAATACATGCTTAAATAGGTGGCCCGAAGGTCTCACCCTGATACAAAACTATGGGCCTATCCCAACAATAACCCAAAACCCTAACTATGACAGTCAGCGTATCTATACTGTGGACTACCGCTTACTGGTCACACTGCATTTCTCTGTAGTCTTCCACACTTCCCGACGCTGATCGTGGGTATGGGCGCCACTTCCTCGTTCGCTCCCCTTCTGTCCTCTGTCTTCAATATCTTGGCCCATTTCTCCTTTTCCTTTATGAGGGTAGCTGAGCCCTCCTATCTTTGCTGCTACCTTAAGTGCAGTGGTTGAGCTCTCTCTTCTCGGTCGCTCCAGGTACTGTTTCCTTTGAATTTCTTGTCCCGATATAGCAACTTTTCCTGTAGCTGAGGGGCCCTGCTCCAATAGTCCCCTAACACTACTTGTGGCTCATCCCTGAGCCACTAAAAACTGGCTTCTCCTGCTGTAGCTTCTCCTTGGATTCCTGTGAAGTCCTTACAAATCTTTCTCTGAGTCCTGTGAATTCTTTGTCCATAGCTTCGACACAGTCTTGTGACGCTTCTAGCATAGATTGACTAATGATGGAGTCCTCTGTGTCATCAATTTCACTCTTACTTGTAGTGAACTCCTTGACCTTCTGCTCAATCACATCGACTAGCTCTGCAATTTGTTCCTCATATGGTTGAAGCAGACTATTGAATTCTATATCTTTTTCTCTTAACCGCTGCGCTTCTTGTTGCAAATGGTTCATATTTGTCGTCCTCTTCATCTTTTCAAGAGCTCCTAAGCTCTTGACTTCTTTTTTCGTTGTTGTTGTGGCCTTCTCTATGTTCTGGATGCTCTGCTGCAATTTTAGTCTATCTGGGAGCTCTTCTAGCTCCGACCAAGTCTTCATCGCATTGGCTAGTAATGACTCTGCATCATCTATGAGACACTTCATCTGTGTGGAAGTGAGTCTAAAGGCCTCTGCCCTTACTTCCTTGTCTGCCTGAGGTGTGCCTGGTGCTCGAGCCTCAAGCTTAGCAATCTATGCTTTGTGGTATTCCTCCATCTTGGCCACTGTTTGACCTGTGCTGCACCTAATTTCACAACCCTGGGCGGCGTCGTCATAGCAAACTCGAGGCCACCACACTGGAATCGTCGCACAACGTCTTCTAAAGGTTCCTTCTTGAACATACACCACCTGGTGCAATACTCTGGACTGGCAATGGCTGTGAAATTGGGGAAACTAGCACTCTATAACTGAAGTATCTCTGCTCAGGAAAGACTCTTACAAATTGCTCTGTAACTCTTGAAAATCACAAAAGTAACCCTTTTGTCTGAATGATCTATGTACTTATAACGAAGGCGATAATATTTGAAGTAACGGTCACTTAGGCTAGACCTGTCGGCAGTATTTATTGCATGGACAAGACAACACCTATCATTTCGATCCTCATTAATTGCTGAAAATCCGATCAAATTTCCTTTGAATAGTGTGCATAGGCGCCGGTCTCAACCAAGATTTACCAAATCTAGGAAAATCACTGTACTATTTCCAAATCTAGGGCAACGGATAGCTGTTGTATCTGGATTAATTGCTTGGCAGAAGGCGACGTGACTGGCCCTCTGTCCCTTTCCAAAATCATCTACGTGGCATGGGGATCATTGCATCACTGCAATGTCACACCGCATCATCCTGACCGATCAACGTTCAAAACTCCGCAAGCGTCCTCTGACTTGCACAAAATAAACTTTTCCTGCTGTGATGATTTTTTTTTTTAAAGTGTAGACTACTTATAGGTGCGATGTCTCCTTTCAACTACACTGGACATCTGCACTTATAGTTCCCTACGTTAGGACTGGGAGGTGGAGTGGCTATCACTATAAATCTTAAGCCTACTGCCATTAATGAAAGTAGGAACAAGCTCCCCATTCAGTTTACTAATCTGAACGACACCTCCTTCTGTAACTTGCTGAATCTGATATGGTCCCAACCAATGTGTATTGAACTTTCCTGGAAACTTAACAAACTTTCTGTCATAAAGGAGCACTAGGTCTCCTGTCTGAAAAATCTTGCTCTTGATGTGCCTGTCATGCCAATATTTTTCTCGTGCCTTCTGCACTTTTTGATGGAATCCTGCGATGAATCTAGATTCTTCTAAGGCAAGCAGCTGTGCTAGTCTTTCATTCATCGTATCTGTATCATCCATCTCGGTAATTTGAGCAATTCTTAAAATGGGAATAATATATTCCATAGGCATAACAGCCTCTTGTCCATACACCAAGCTAAAAGGTGTGTGTCCTGTAAGTTTCTTGCATGTAGTTCTATAAGCCCATAATACAACATTAACCCTGAGGTCCCAATCATTTCTTTAGCTGTTACAGATCTTAGTAAGAGCGTTTTCTAGAATCTCGTTAAAATCCTCCACCGTACCATTAGCTTGAGGGTGGTAGGGAGTGCTCTTATGGTGCTGTATCTGAAATTCCTCTGTCAAGGCCTCAATAGTGCGATTCAAAAAATGTGTGCCTTGATCACTCATCAAAATTTGCTGGACATCCAAATCTACTAATGATGTTTTCAAAAATGAACTGTGTAGCTGTAGCAGCATCACAATTCCTTACTGCTTTGGCCTCTTCCCATCTGGTGAGGTATTCTGTTCCTGTGATGATGTATCTCGCACTAGATCATTTTCCTGGTGGGTTGATAGGACCCACAAAATCTATAGCCCATTTGTCAAATGCCCGCAGCGTAATCTGTGGTCGCAGCAGCATTTCATCTCTCCGTGAAGGTTTTCCTACCCTCTGGAAGATATTGCAGCATATGCAAAACTCCTTAGTGTCTTTGTGCAAGGTAGGCCACCATATTCCTACAGGTGGAATTTTCTGCGCAGTCAGATTTCCTGTGAAATGACCTCCTGCGGTACCTGAATGTGCTTCTCTGATAATGGCCTCTTTCTCATGTGGCATCACGCATATGTGCAGTACTTCATCTAGACCTAACTTATATAAATGTCCTACAATCAAAGTGAAGTCTGTGGCTTTCACAACTAACTGTTTCTTCTGCTGCTTAGTAAACTCAACTGGTGCCCACCCTGTAGTGAAAAAGTGGATAATATCTTCGTAATACTCATCTACGGTCTAGATAGAAAACAATTGCACATATAGAAAATTATCCTCTAAATTACTTGGTTCTTCTCCTGAGTCTATTCGCGATAGGTGATTAGGTCTGGCATTTAATTTCCCTGGTTTTACAATAATTTCAAAATCATGCTCTTGAAATAAGAGTAACCATATGCAGATCCATCCTCCTAATACTGGTTTATTTACCAAATACTTTAAAGCAGAATGGTTAGTGAACATCTTGAATGGGGCACCCAACAGGTAGTGCCTGAACTTCTGTAGAGCATACACCATAGCTAATCCTTCTCTTTCTGTAGTGGTGTATTTCTTTTCTTTGGTAGATAACTTTCTACTGGAGTATGCGATAGCGTGATCGATACCTCCGTCTCCTGGTTGTGTTAAGACGATCCCTAGTGCGATGCCAGATGCATCCACATGTAAATGAAATGACTTGTCCCAATCTGGAAATACTAAGATGGGTGCAGTGACCATATTTTCTTTAAGGGTGTCTAAAATTTGTTGGCATTCCTCATTCCATAGGAATTTCACGTCTTTCTTTAACAGTTTTTCCATAGGTGCTGTGATCTTTGCATAGCCTTTGATGAATTTTCTATAGTACCCGGTATGACCAAGTACTATCCTCAATTTCTTGACTGAGTTGGGTGTTGGAAGATTTACAATGATGGCAATCTTTGCAGGATCTACCATCAAGCCTTGTCTGCAAACAATATGACCCAACAAAATACCAAATGGTGCACAGAATATACATTTCTTCAAGTTAAGAGAAATCTAATATTGTCTACATTTCTCTAACATGAGCCTCAAATCTCCTATATGCTTTTTGATTAATCCAAATACAGTCCAATCATCGAAATAGACTTCTAAGAATTTATGGATTTATTCCTTAAATACAACAACTACTACTCTATAAAAGATAGTTGGTGCATTTTTAAGACCAAAGGGCATTACCGTGTACTGGAATGAGCCCCATTTTGTCGCAAAGGTGGTATTATGTCGATCCTCTTGATGGATTCTTATCTGGTGATAGCCCGAAAATCCATCAGTGAATGAATAGATCTCCTGTGCTCCCACATTGTCTAAAACTTCATCAGTAAAAGGTGTCGGAAATGGGTCATGAAGTGATGCGTCATTGAGTTTGCACAAATCACCACAAATCCTGATTTCTCCTTTAGTTTTATTTTCCTGCACAACCATGGGACTAACCCATTCTCTCTCTTCTACTGGATCGATGATGCTTGCTGCTAGCATCTTATCAATCTCATCTTTAACTTTTTCTTTATAGCGAGGATTCAATCTGTATGGATGTTGCTTAACTAGTCTAGCATCCTCTTTCAAAGGTATCCGCATGACTCCCAAATCTCCTACTATTCCCTTCATCTCTATGAACATAGTGGGAAATAAGTCATGATAGTCATGTAATAGATCTGCAATGTGTCCTACTATTTCATCATCCCAATAGTCTCCAATAGAGGCAAACTTTGGTTCTGTTTCTGTGCCAATATTGATCTTTTTAATCTTGATAGGTTCTGTGATAGCTGGAAACTCTAGCTTTGGTCCATCAACTTCACGAGTCCCTTCAGACTCTGGAATGTTGATACTACAAGGATTCTCATCCTCATCGCCTGGCTCTTCTGTGAATTTGTAACACTCTAGCGCATGTTCTAGCTGAATGGCCCAATCAGGATGAGTATACATTGGTAGGGTACAGTCTTCAAATATCTTAGTTTTTATAATATCTAGAGCTTGATCAATGCTTGGATACTCAGATTCAAAAGTGAAAGTGAGTAGAAAGCTGTCTATCATAACTGGCCATGAAATAGTTCCTCTGCTCAACTCTGTCTCAGTGTACCAGTTCCTTGGTATTGTGTCTAAAGTGTGAATGAATAGGTGAACCCATTCATCCTATGGAATGTCCAACCAACTCTATTCACAATCTCAATATGTGACCTGGGGTCACTTTCTCCTGTATACTTCTACTGTAAAGGCTCCTTGTTATTAGAGAATCTGATTTCCATCAGTCTCTTAAAATCCTCCCATGATGCGATATGTTCTTTATGTGCATGCCACCATATTGCAGGTGTGGGCTTTGACTACAAGGTCAATAGTTTCCATCCTCTGCTCATGAGGATTTTCCTGCTCAAACTGTTGTAAAAAGTCATTCACATCCGCTAAGCCATGAAATGATGGAATATCATTAACCTTTGTGCCAATCCATCGTAGTGATTTAGTCATAAACGCACATCTGCGAGCTGAGACTTCATAAAGTCTATTCTGCCAATTTTCTAATCCAACATCTGAATCTGATGCGCATGAGTTGTCACATCACCAACTAATATGTCCTTCTGTGGTGGGGTTGATATAATCACTCTGGTTCATGGTCATTTGATAGAGGCTTTCCATATTACGCACCTCTTCCTCTGCTCTTATAGGTTCAATATAATGAGGACCCTGGAAAGGATCCAACGACGCGATGACTCGGATCTGATTATCCTCAAAGGTCATTTGTCATTTCTTTAAATTGATAATAGCCATGTTATCAATTGCCCAATCAATACCTAGTAAAGCTAGATATGGTCTGCTATCGCCAATGATTTCTATGACTTCAAAGTCTGCAAAGCTGCGAACTCCATCAATATCAACTGGTACTTGTGGTAATCGACCCAGTGGCGATACCCTCTGCTGATTGGATAGTCACAGATGGATAGGCGATTTGGATAACTTAGGCCTACCCATCTGTTCCCATGTCTGCTTAGTCAGAACATTTACCTCTAATCCTAAATCTAGGATTACCTCATCCATTTCAAATTCTTCAATTTGTGCTGTGAGTCTCATTTCTCTTCCTGTTCTTGTATGGCCCATAATATTATGAACATCACGCTGCACACTATTCACAAAAGAAGGATGCTGATACTGGTCTATGATGCGCTGAAGCTCTCCGATAGCTTTCTCATTTCATACGAGTTTCAAGCAGCTCTGCAGGAAGGATTGGACACTTCTTGTCAACTCATCTTCTTCGCACCTTCCCGATGTGGTAGCCTGCGATGTCTGCATAGCACTAACGCCACAATGTTGCTGCTGCGGTATGCCCCTATAAGGAAATACCTGCGATCCTGTTGGTGTAGGTTCAACAAAGAAATTTTTAGCTTGCTGAAATGTTTCTTTGTTCTTTTGCAGGTCAAGTGGTGTTGATTTATTAGTTGCTTTACGCACCCACTCTAGATCTGTATTATTTTTGGTATCCTGCGATGTCCTACTAGTAGAAGCACCACTGCGAGTCACAATATTGACTCTTGGTTCTGGTTCTTTTTGCTTAGCAGCAATGAGCTGAATATTCTGGTTTACTGCTGGCTTCGGGTCCCTAATATTGGCTATCAAGATAGGACATTCCTCTATGGCATGATCATAGGGTTCTGACAATCCCTAGCATAATGTCCTATGGCTCCACAGTTGTAACAAATAATCGGTCCATGGTCATGGCCAAAAGCTCCACCACGGCCTTGTCCTCTGAATGCTCCACCACGACCATCATGAGCCGGTTCATGCTGTAGTCCTGCTGCTGGGCCTAATGTCTCTGACTGGACTCTGTAGAATTTGTGTTTTCTGTCTATCATGAGATCATAAGCTCTGCAATTATTTTCATCATGTCCTACTGACTTACAAAAGTTACAGTATAAGTTATTAGGAGTTTGTACATACTTCTAAAGTAAAGGGCATTCCTGTGGTCTATGTCCTCTTGTTTTATAGATTTCACACCATGGCCCTTGGGTCTGTACTAAGGGGTTAGGAGCCCCACTTGCTAGATACTCAACAAAAATTAGACAGTTATATTTAGTATGTCCATGTCCTTTACACTTTGTACACCATAATTCTTGTGCAACCTCTTTTCCTTTCTTAATCTCGTTTAGCTGTAAGGTGAGATTGGCTAGCTGATTCAGTAAGTTCGTCATGCTTGTACTAGTCTCAGCTAGAGGTGAAGCCTCTAGTTTCATTTCCATCTCTAATGCTTCATCCTACATACGGATTTTCTGCTGCATTAGTGGAAGTCTGATGTGAGGGAGTAGTGCTGCAATGAACCATTCCTTATGCTGCTCCGTCGCAAACTCAAAGCTAACTTGGTCTATCAGAGCTTTAAATTTCTGATCAAAGTCCCATACTAACTCCGTGGGTAACTGTTTGATGTCTTTAAGCTCTTTAATACATTGTGACTCAGACTTAGGTTTCTGTTGAGGCCTGGAAATTCGTAGGAGACAACAGCAAGGGATTCCCCCCAATCAACGTTCCCAACTAGCCCGTTGATTGTTTGGTGTCGGGAATCCATCCGGTTTTGGGGTCCGACTACCGTAGGTCAAAGTAACAAAACAAAGGTTTTACCGGTTGCGGCCCGGTCCACCGAGTTTTTTTATTTTTGACTTAATGTATGAAATGCAAAGGCCTAATTAACAATGTAGGGTGATCGAGATGCAGGGAGCAGTCACAATGTGATGCACAGGTTCTTACCTCTCGTCTTAGGCTCACAAGCATCTACATCACATATGTAAGAATGAAATAAACTAACTATCCATCTAACTACCTATCTATCCACCTATCCCCGGGGAGCCAAAATATGATTTATTTATGAGTAATGTGGATTATTCATGCATTATAAATAGAAATTACAGGTAGTTGATATTCTTATCTACAACACATGAAATATTAAAGATATTTCGACAATCAGATAGCTAATTGTTTATGAACAACATCCATTAGTCATAGTGGAAATCTTCATAAAATAAACCGGAAAACATTCATGCAAGAGCATAGGTTCAATGAGTTAGAACGGTCTCACAGTTGATGGACATAAAACTGAAAATGAAATAGTTCCTCTTCAACAAATCCATAGCACAACATTTGAATATTCCACTAAGCTTTCTCCAACAGGAAAACTGTAATTTTCTATTGCAAAAGGAAATAGTTCTTCTTACAATATGTCTTCACCAGTCTTAGTGGGAAAAAGTCCTTTCCCTTCTAAGCTTTTTTACATTTATACAAAAAGGGGTAACTGTTGGGCTGCCCAAAGGTAACCTTTGGGCTTCCCGACTCTTCATTTCCCATTGTTTACTTTTCCTTAAATGTTTTTTTACAAAATGTTATAAAATACAAAGGTGACTAATCCCTCACGAGGAAGGCCCCACTTCGCTGTCTAGAAACTTCCTCCACACTGTAGCTTCAGTAGCGATGCCTTCAAAGGCACAAGGCTCCAAAAACTGAATATTTATCTCAAACTTCTCAGCTTGTTTCTTGATAGCCTCGACCTTGGATGTACTCAATCGACGATGATCTTCCAGAAGCTGTACACTGACAGCTGGATGATCTACTTCGCTTCTTAAGATCTGATCATCCAGGGTTTTGATATCCTTTACCTTAGCTTCTTCCTCCTGGAATCTCTTCTGCAATAGCTCCACAAAGGCATTGTGATCTGGGAAAGCTTCAAGCCTCTCTTTAGCTTTTATCTGGCACCGGTTGTGGGTAATGAGAAGTCTTCTGAAAAACTCGGTTCATAATCCCTTTATCTTTTTTATTTCCTTCTTTGTTAGAATAATCAACCCATAGTATTTACCCACTTAGACATTATTTCATTTATTTTGTCTTATTTGCCTAGTCCATGAGTCCCACCATGTGCAAG